>JAQFXP010001975.1:0-16831 GCA_034693685.1 Belba bartosi
TTGTTAACGTGTCACTGATACAGTATCAGTTAACAATTGATTAATTATTGAAAATCGATCAATTTTTGGCATCTTTTGTTAAGTGCTGTGTTAAATTTTTAAATTTTAAGATTAAATTTTAAAAATATTGTCATTTTATTTTTGCATTTTTTACATTTTTCTGCTAAATTCTACACTATAAAATTTTTTAAAAAGAATGCAAACAATTATGAAAATATCCAAAAATTTAATTAAATACTTTAAGCAATTGCGCTTAAATAATGGGTAAATTGATAATTATTCAGTATTAGAGTATATAAACTTCAATATTTAACAGGGATTGAGAAGATCAGCCGATCCAAGGGGATCAGGAGAGAATATTTTTCCAAAAAGCTAAAAAAACCTATTTATGAAATTTTAACTAATTTAGTTAAATTTAAGGAAAATTTCCCAATTTTGATCAAAAAACCCCAAAAAAAATTTGCACTCACTTTTTTACGAAATAATATGAAAATTATCTGAAAAGTGGAACTTTTTCTAAGTTTGTTGTATTTTATATAATAACTATTTATTCAAAATGATTAGAGTTTTTAACAGTAAAAATATTACAATCAACTTTGAGCCTGAAGAATTGCTACTTAAATAAATTTATTTAAAAAAGTGTTTTAATTGAATTTAATTATATTGAATAAAATTTTCGAAACTTCTCAAATCATAAGATGTGTAAACTATTATCTAAATAATATCTAAGATTTTTTTTTAATAAGATACAATCCAAAGCATAAAATAATGTTACTATTAAATTATTAGTAGTAATGTTTGTAAATATAATCAATTGCAAAATCTAAACATGTTTTATTTTAAAAATATACTGACAAAAATATTGATATTAAATGTTATAAATAATTTTGATACTAAAATTTAAAATTAAAAGTTAATATAATTATAAAAATATTTAAATTTTAAATTTATGAAAATAGCTCTAAAGCAATAACAACTTTATTGATAGTATATTGTCATTATTAAATCTGGCCATCGATATACTTATGTAGCACAAGGATGTTTACTTTATAAATGGTTAAAATTATAAATGACCAAGCAAAAATAAGGATTTATATTCATTTAGTTTATTATTTAAAAGATACTGTATTTATTTTTATAAATATAATTTGAATTTAATAATTCAATTGACTGCTAAACAAAAATTGATTTTTAAATTTAACCAAGTAAACATTAAAACAAAAATGTTTACTGTGATTTACAAATTTACATCCATATTTGTTGAATTATTTATCTATTGCTAAAATCTATATTTAAAATTTTGTTTGGTTAATATTTAAATTATTTTTTATTTAATCAACTACAAAATTAATTTTAAGTTAAGTACGTAAATTTTATGCACAAAATTATTGCTGCAAAATTAAAGTTTTTATTCTAAATAAGTAAAGTCGTATAAACAAAATTAAAGATTCCACCTGTATTCTTATATTTATAACTTATATGAATATAAATGATAAAAACTTAACATAATATAACATTGTAAAAACATTTTTAATTTGAATGTTTGTAATATTTACTATATTAAAAGTACAAATTATATTAATTTAGTGTAAAATTTGTTTTTCTAACATTTAATTTAAATTTAATGTATGTTAAAAAATGTAGTTAAACGAGGTAGACTGAGTCAGTAAAATGTAGTTAACAATAAAATAGCAATTTTAAATTTTAGCATGATTTAACTAAATCTAACCAGGATTTAAAATAAAATTATTTTTTAATATAGCAAAAGTTAAAAATAATTTTTAAAAATTTTAATCTGCCGGCCGTCTCAGTAGAGAGAATATTTTTGGGTCTAAAACATTTTTGGGCATAATAATATCAAATTTTTAAAGTAAAAAGAGTATTTTGTTGTTGTTGTTGTTTCTATATCTTAATTAAATGTCCAAATGTGTTGTATTGCAAATGTAAGCTATAATTGTGAATAAGTAGTTTTTAGGATTTAAGTCAAATTTAAAACCTTTTTACAACAATCTTTAGTCATTAAGGCTAAGTTGTATAAATATATTTTAAATATCCATTTTTGGTGTTTTACTTACTCATCGATCACATAGTATATAATTAATAATTCAAAAATATAATTGTGTTTATCAGCAAAATAGTTATTGTAGAAACGTATGTTCAATTTTTTTGTTCTGGTTACAATTTATAATAAATGAAAGCAAGAATATAAATAACATTTTTAAAATTTAAAAAGTACAATTTAATTTTAATTTAGTTTAAGTTTTATACTTAAACTCAAATAAATTTTTAATATTTATTCAAAAGAAAAGAGAACATACCAGAGTTGGCCAAGAGGGTATAGACAAAATCTGACAATTACCACTTAAATTTTAAGCATAAAAATATGTACAATCTCTATGTTTTGTTAACCGCCGAAGGCAATAGGCAATAGGCAAGTTTGATAAAATTCAATTGAGTAATTGTAAAAATTTAATTCACTTTTTAATTTTGTAACATTGTATTAATATTATAGCTCTTTTTCTAAAATACTATTAACCACAAATTAGCCATATTTAAGCTTTTATTTCTAAACAAATCTAACTTGTTAATTATAAAATTGCTAATTACTGTGCAACAACCAAAAATGACTTTTTTATAGTGTAGAAATTAATAATAATTTTTAAAATAATGAATATAATAGCTTTAATAATCTAGAGTCAATATAATAAAACTATATTAAGAAATAGAATTTAGATTATCTATGAATTGTAAATATTATATTCTAGTATTGCATTGTATGAATACTGTACAATCATATGAATGACAATTACCGGTAATAGAAAAGTGGTAAAAATGTGAGAACAAACCAAAACATAAACTGTAACTGTACAGCATTAAGTTTGAAAATTATTACATTATTTAACAACATTTAAATTTTTGTTTAAATGTAATTAAAATTAATTTACTATAAATTTGTTTAAACAATAAGTTAAATATGTTTTAGCTTATGTGCAATACATTACAGTTTATGTTTTGCGTTGCACTTACATCCTAATCACTTTTTTATTCCATGTCATTCATATATCTATTATATGCCGGTCTGCTCATCATTCAGGCTCTGCTGATATTAACTTTTAAATGGATATGAGATCAATCATTCATGAGTTATCATAAGAATCAAAAGCCTTAGAAAAAAAATCCAAAACTGTTGGCAAAATATCATTTCACACTAAACCTAAAGACAAACCCAGATATATATTAATATATGAGTTTGTTATATACTGTATATAAATACTGCATATATATACTCTTCCTTTAAATTAAGGTCAACCCGAGGCCATTAATAAAACAATTTGTTTAATATTTATTTATCAAATTAAATGAATGGCTTAATTTATACTGTACATAGGAAGTGAGAAAAGATAAAACAAATTTACATATAATCATGCCACATTTGTGATAACTAATATAAGTTCGAACTAAAGCTGTATAATTGGCAGATTACTAATTGCTATATTTGTAAAAATTTCACAAGAAATTTTATTTTTAAATGTTCACAATTATTTTTACTTGTTTTAGTTTTCTGTTACGTCTTTAAGTGATATAACTTTTATTAAAGTAATAACTCGTAAACTAATAATTTGTATATATTTTTAGTATTCCTATATTAAGGCAATAGGAGTTGAGATTTTTGAGTTACAGATGTAATCAATGAAAAACATTAACATGCAATCAGAATAGCCTAACAAATTTAAATAGTTTATAAATATCAGTGAAATTAACGTTTAAGACAATTAAAAGCGCCATATTTTTACATTGATTAATTATATATTAAAAAACAATAAATACTCCTTATACATAGAAATTTTTTTTCTTATCATTAATTTATTAATTAATTTAAATAATTATTAAACTTATTTTAAAATTTGTTTTTTAGATTTATTTATTTATTTTTTAATTTAGTAATATTTAAATAAGAAATAAAAATTTTAAAAGGCTACAGCTAGTATAAATTTATACGAAAAAATAAAAAGATCAGCCAGACGAAAATTTAAATATCTTAAAAACGGCTAAAGATATTTTAATCCTGTTAACTGCATTTCACAGTTTTATTTAGATTTGTCTTATATTATAATCTTAATTTGATAAAATAATTATGAGAAATAACAGCGTATATGATATACTATATAGTTAAATAAATATTTATATTTAAAAGATGTTTGCGATTATTTGACACAATTTTTATCATCTAAACATTATTATGTTTTTATATTATTTATATAACCATGTAATTAATAATGAAAATTTTATTGAGACAAAAATCAAAGTTTCAAAAAATTATTCTCTATTAACAAAAGTAAATCATTGAATATATTAATACATTTTTAAGTCAAGTACTGCAAAAGGTTTTAAAATTCAATAAAAAAATAAATATAGCTTACTGCATTTTTATATATTAAGAAAGTATATTAAACATATATTATAAATGACAATAAATTCAGCAAGAACAGCTTTTAAGTCATTGTCCAATAAGTAAATTTTAATTATAATCACAGCCCAATCAAGCTAGTTTCTTTTTCCCCTTAACTTTTATCATTTTTATAAATAAAATTTTATTGAATAAAAATAATTTCTGCATTTAATAAACAAATTAATATAGAAATCTTTTAGTATCAAGTAAAAAGTTAAAATCAAGTTATATATCAAATATATATATATCAAGTTTATACTGAAGATTTGAATGCATTTGCTCATCACTAACTAATTTGATTACTAACTAACAGAATATTAAATTACAGAACAGTGAAAGTCTTTTGAGCTTAACATTGAAGTGCAATCAACTCATAAGTGTCACTCTTTTAAATATAGTTTAATCAAAATTAAAATTATCTAAAAATAAACAAAATTTTAACTTAATTTGCAATAGAAATGTAAATGAAATAATTTATTAAAATTAAATTAAGATATTTATTTTAATATGTTACTTGTTACGATATACTCTGTATTGTAAATGTAATACTTAAAATTGGTATAATTTTACTTTACTTTCATCAACTAGCTTGGTATACTTTTGTTGAGATGAGATAAAATTAAAAATAAAAAGTAAAGGAACAAGTTAATATTAGCAATAAATGTCTGATTTTTATCACTAAGACATAAATTTTGACTAAATTGAAAAAACGTTAAAATAAGTCACTGACCTCTCACTGTAATCATAACTGAAGACTCATCTTCACTGTATTTGTTATTTACGAGACAAGTGTAGGAATTTCGATGAGTTTGAGCCGCGTTTCTGATAATAAGGACGGAATCCGGATGAGAGTCAGCATTTGGTTTAATCTCTATTCCCAAATCGTCTAACTCTTTAGAACTCAGTTTTTTGTTGCCTTTGATTTAAAAATTTTTAATAATTAAACAAAAAATAATAATTAGTTAATTTTAAATAATACCAATAAGCCAGCGAATTTCTCCTAATGGATAACCCGTATAACTGCATTCGAGTGTCTGGGTTCGGCCCAACACTATGCTCTTCGAACTGGGAAAAGGCCTGATTCTTATCGGTGCTATTAATTAATTAATTTAATTTAATTAAATTACATTTTAAACAGAAAAGCAATTGAAGTAAGATAGCAAAAGCACCTCTAAGTTGAATCATTTGTCCGAACTGAGAGCCACCTTGGGCACTGATTGAGTCAATGCGGCACAAGTAGTTTCCGGCGTCGACAGCACTGGTGGCATTGTTTATAGTGAGTTGTGAGTCGTGAGCTATCCTGCGTTTGTCGCTAAGAATCTTCACTTCATTCTTAAACCTATTATTTGTATTAAAGAAAAAATAATAAAAATATATTTAATTAAAATGACTAATATTAGTAATATATAATACCAATGTATTTCAGAGCCTTCTTTTGGAGCCGAAGTTATGTTACATTTCAAGACAACAGTCGAAAACTCTTCTTTGATTTCCTCGAAAACAATGCTAGAATCGGGTGAAGAGTCAAGAGTTTGTGAAATGGGTTTCGATGTAATGACTTCGAGTTGATGTGAGGCACGACTGAAGCTACTGCACCGGTAGAGACCCGAGTCGTCTTCCGTGGCGTTGATCAAAGTGATGATTTCGATTCGAGTCAACTCAATGCCCACTCTATTCTCGAAACTAATTCGATTCGATTCACTAATTGCTAATTCATTTTTAGTCCATTTCGGAGCATTGAATCGAGACATTCGACAAAGTATTTCAATTGTTTCGCCTTCTTTAACATACTTAGGCCCGTAATACACAACATCATTCACTTTCACCCAATCCGGATCTTCTTCTTCGGCTAATACACAATCTTTGCAAACATTGAAAACAATTTTTTAGTTTTAATTAATAAAAAAAATTATTTCCACAAATTTTAAGCAAAATGAATATAAAGTTTTAAAGCTTATTAAAAAAGTTCTAATAATATTGATGTATTGAATATATATATAAAAATCGATATAAAATTATAGCTCGACTTAAATTTAATGCTTTTTTGCCAAAATAGTCTCTCTATATATAAAGAGTCTTAGAAAATGAATATAATTTCAATTTTAGTGATAAATGATGTAATTTATATATATTAAAAAACTAATAATGAGTTGACAAAAATTACCTGAATTTGTGAATAAATATAACAAAAATAGAATTTCTGTCCTAAACACATGAAGTAATGTTTGAAAAAACTTCATTTTAAGCAACACTTGAATCCAATTTTAGATTATTTTTTCAATGAAGAAATCATGATTTTAAGATGAATTTGGTAACAATTTAAATAAAATAACAAAAATAATTTGCAATTAAGTTATCAATAATTTACATTTCAATCAAATTTATTGAATTAAAAAATTAATCAAATAAAACAAAACTAAAAGATTGTTCAACTGTTAGATGTTAAGAAAGTTTGCGCACATAGAGGAACTGTAGGGCTGAGTTGAGCTGAGCTGAACTGACTTGTGAGCATATTTTAGTCAAAACCAAATGCGAGTGCAGTTGTTGTCGCAAGTCATGGTATGGCAGAGCTGGTAGAGCTAATTTGGGAGAACCTCCTTATCTTAAAATAGCATCGATATAAACATTCGCTTTAAAACTTAATTGCATTGTTAAACAATATATGTATTAAAACTAAAATAATGTCTTCACCAAAATCACTGCCAAATTACTTCTTCAAACTCTCGACTGTTTTATAGTTTTAAATAGTTTTGTCATATCTATGATCAGTGACATCCAGTGCTCAAGTTTCGGTGCTCTTTGGCCGGATATGCAAAACAATTTTGACAAACAGTTAAAAACTTCAAATTAAATATTAGGTTACAAACACATACATTAGTTTATTTTATAATTGCAATTATTTTTTTAATAAAAACAATCTATCTAATTTTTTACCTTATTTAAACAAAATTTAAAATTATCATTTTATCATTGTTTAATTAGATTATCAATAAAAATATTAATGAATAATATTTGTTTGTTAATTTTAAAAAACTTGGATATAATGATTAAAAGAGATTTTACGCTGTGGAAAGATCAATAATAAAAAAATTCAAAAACTTGTGTTAGTTTAAGAGCTAAAATATTATAAACAACTGAGCCCGAGTATTTTTAACGTTCATCACTAAATAGTATAACTAAACATAAAACTATAATTAAGTAAATTTACTTCAATATTACTTATTTTTATATAATTTAAAAATATATTAATTGTTTAGTAAATTAACATTTATAAACAAAACTGTTTTTTTAATTTTATAAATTATACCAAAAGAAAACTTTTGCTGTAATTGCAAAGACATTAAAATTTATTTTAGATTTAAAACAAATTTTGCAAAACATTTTCTTTTACAAAATGAATACAAAATATTTACCGAATAAATTGAATGACTTGTAATAAAAGTAATACTTTTCAAATATGATTTTTATAACTAAAGTAAAATCATTTTTGTAATAGATTTACTAGAATTTGTCGAATTGTTTTGCAAAAACATAAATTTAAAATAAATATAAAAAATAAATATTTAAATTAATTAAAATGTTATTCAAACAATAGATTTCAGATACAACATGCTTAAATTAAATGCACATTTTACTAATTAAGCAAATTATTTCTAAAAACTAAATTAAAATTTTAAAATTAACTTATAAAACTGAAGTAGTCTGCTAAAATTTTAAAATTTAACTATAAGACTTTAATAATAAAAAAATTTATTTCTTATAATTAATAAATAATAAACTTAATCTTGTTTTAATGTTGTTATAAATTTTATAATATAAAATAAACATAAAATATCCAAAAATTAAAATTTATATAAATTATATTTTTCAAATTACTGTAATTTAATATAAATTTTATATTTAGTTTGACTTTAGTTTTAAAAAATTGTTTAAAATTCATAATCATTATCGTAATATCATAAATAATTTAAGAAAATTGATTGAAATAAAATGGTTTTTGTTTGAGTAAAATATTTCATTCGATAATTTAGATAATGTTTGGGTCAAGTATTGGATATTATCTTAAAGAAGTTGAGCAGCAATGAGGGCAAGTAGTCTTATGGGAGATAAACTACTTTAATTTTTTTTATTCAAAATTAATTTTAAATTTAAACTAATCTATAAAAATAATAATTATTAGTAAATCTAATAATTTAAATAAAAATAAACAAATTTCTAGAAATTATTTAAGTAAAGAAAACCAATTAATAAATAATTTGCAAACAAAACGATTTTTTTGGGTGCGGTTTCTATACAAGTCTATTAGATATTCTTTGATTAGTTCCGATTAAATATCTTCAGAAATGAAATTTTTATATATTTTTAATTATTATTTAAATAAAAACAAGATTAAATATCGTATAACATTGAATTAGGTAATTGTAGAAATAAATTAAAAGTCGATTTAAATTCGCTGACTATTTGTTTATTGAATACTCGCATCCGAAGCGTCTAAAGCGTCTAAAGCGTCGAAAGCGTCAAAAGAGTGCGAGAATGTGATGTACTGTAGAGTAGATACAGTACTGACAAAGTGAACGCTTGCGCACCGATTGGAATCCGTTTGTGCAGTATATCTATCATAACAATTGACGGTATAGTAAATGGTCGATGAGGTCAGTGCTTATGAGGTCTGAATGATAGACATAAGATGGCGAACGATGGCAACGAAGGAGAAAATCTTTCCAAAAACGATAGAAACGATTGCACAGAAGAGAGCATTGAGTCGCTCAGGAAAGAAGTCGAGCGCCTGAAGACACGGCTCGAAGAGGAGCGCAAGAAACTGAACGACGTCACCTGTAAGCCATTACAAGCCATTGCACACTTCCGACTCTCTCTCCCTTTCCTCTTTCAACTCAATTCTCGTTTGTATTTCGATTTAATTTCAATTAATTCCATTCCGTCTTCAGTCTCGTCAGCGGCCGAACGACTGGATAATGTAATTAATTTAAATATAAAGCCCCGACGGGTACTAAAAGGCCACCAGGGCAAGGTTCTCTGTTCCGACTGGTCTTACGATAATCGGCATATTGTCAGTTCATCACAAGACGGAAAACTCATTATATGGGACGCATTCACCACTAATAAAGTATTCGTTTGATTCCATTTCTTTATCTCAGATTCAGGTTTAGTTCAAACTAATCGATAACTGTCTAATCAGGAACATGCTATAACTATGCCCACCACTTGGGTCATGGCTTGTGCTTACGGCCCCACCGGCAACCTTGTTGCTTGCGGGTAAGTGTCCCACAACTCAACTATACTATTCTCTCAATTTTCATATAATATATGAGTTAATAATTTGGCTAAATATGGTGTTCAGGGGTTTAGACAATAAGGTCACTGTTTATCCGTTGAGTTTGGAGGAAGACGTTACCACTAAGAAGAAGAATGTGGGCACTCATACCTCCTACATGTCCTGTTGCCTCTTCCCAGGAACAGATCAACAGGTATTTCAATTAATTTTGTTCTGAATTCATGTTTTATATTAAATTCTAATTTGATTGCGTGTTCACCAGATTTTGACAGGAAGTGGTGACAGCACTTGTGCGCTCTGGGATGTCGAGTGCGCTTCTCTAATACAGAGCTTTCACGGACACAGTGGGGATGTTATGGCAATAGATCTCTCGCCTTCAGAAACGGGAAATACATTCGTTTCTGCGGTAATCACTAAACATACAATTCTAATAAAAACTAAGAACTAAATTAATAATTTTGTTGAATAGGGCTGTGATAGACAAGCATTAATTTGGGATCTCCGGAACGGTCAGTGCGTCCAATCATTTGAAGGTCACGACGCAGACATCAATTCTGTCAAATATTACCCGAGTGGTGATGCCATTGCAACCGCTTCTGACGACTCAACTGTCAGTTTTTCAATAATAATTTTATTATTACTCAAAACATTACTTCTCAACAATAATTCCCTTTCAGTGCCGACTCTTTGACTTACGAGCGGACAGAGAAGTCGCCAATTATTCCAAACAAAGCATTATATTTGGGGTCAATTCTGTTGACTTTTCCATTAGTGGTGAGTCTGGAAGTGCTGTTCTGTCGAAACAAACCCTAATTAAAACTTTGAATCGATTTCGAACCACAGGTCGGTTACTGTTCGCGGGCTATAATGACTATACTGTCAACGTTTGGGACACTTTGAAGTGTTGCCGACTCTGTATTCTCTACGGCCATGAAAACAGAGTCACTTGTCTTAAGGTATCGCCTGATGGAACGGCTCTTTCGACATGTAGTTGGGATTTCAATTTAAGGGTAATTATAGACAATAACCCTATCTTTAAACAATTGATTGATTGATTGTTCGGTTCGTTCGACTCTGGCAGGTATGGGCCTGATTGGTAGTCAATATTAGAATTCGAATATAATTAAAGTTAGGGTTTGTTTGGGCACACATTTGCCACTCACTGTCATTGCCGAACAAAGATCAATAGGATCTTCGGATCAACAATTAAGGAAAAAGTGCGACAATTATGGAATGTTTTGATCGATCAAACAGTGAGCAAAACATTGATTTTTAATATTCTATGCATTCGATTCATTATTCCAATGCGTAAATCACTGAACGACTGAACGAATAGCGATTGTTACGAATGGTTATTATTCTGACAATTCTCAGACCAGACTATTGAGAGGACAGGGGTCTGAAAACGTTATGATAGAGTGAAATACTTTTTTCAATGATAAAAAGGGACCACATTATCAATTGTATTAAGATTTTAATGTAAACTCTATTAAAATATTAACTTAAAAATATTAATAAGTTTATGAAAATCTCGAGAGTTATTAAAAAAACTTTTAAGTGTTATGTTATAATTGATTTATAAATAAGATATAAAGTTATTATTAAATAAGTTTTGGAGAATCAGTCATTCAAAGGCACAAATCATTTCGGTTTAAATTTGATGACAAGTTGTGTTGTATTTGTTGTGTTTTTTGTTTTGTTTTGTTTAACTAAATTTGGCTTAAATTCTAATAATGGCTTTAAATCAATCCAATTATGACACAAATCAGAAAAATATAAAAGTTTTTCCAAACAGGGAATGAATGAATTTTGTGAAATAAGGCACAAAAAATCACATTATTCTATAGTACAGTAAAAATCAGTTAATTATCAAAACCAATATTTTTTACTCTTGCGTTTCGACCGATTCTCGCTTTTGTCTGCTTTAGTACTACCGGTTCTGTTGGGATTGGTTGGGATTAATACTTGAAAAAAGATACAAATCTATCAATCGATGACTAATTACATAAACAAATGGGAAACTGAGCGACAAAACAATGGATTTGATAATACTCTTGGGCTCCGATAAGACAATAAAATTAATAAATTAAAAGTTCTTTACATTTGACTTAAAACAAAATCCAAACTATTTGTCAAAACAAAAAAATAGTACAAAAACCTTATATTACTTCAAAAATATGAGACAATAGTTTAACTAAACTGTCAGTCCTTTCAAATGATCCAACTTTTTAAATATAAGAGAAAAAGTCGGTCTCTTATCCGGGTCGAGATCCCACGACTGCTTCATTATTTCATACACTTCGATAGGACAGCCTTCCGGGGCTTCCATTCGATAACCCTTTTCAACGTGTTTGACGACATCAGCTAAAGGCTAAACAAATAATAAAATATAAATATTATTAATATTAAAAAATTTCAACGTTTTTGCGGAAATGAATAATAAAAGAAACAAATCATACGATTCTCGGATACGGGACTCTTCCGAATGAATATATTTCCCACAAAAGTATTCCAAAACTCCACCTATTTTTGCAAACATATGTGTAAATACATGAAAGAATAAAAGACTCAATAATTGTTTGATTGTTTGACTGTTTGCTCAACAGAAACAATAATTATTGGTTTGTTTTGACTCACATATCAGACTTATTGGAGAACTTGTTATGTCTGAGGGCTTCGGGTGCCGTCCATTTGATGGGAAACTTCCCGCCTTCGAGATTAAACGTCTCATCTCTGGCTAACCCAAAATCACACACTTTTGCGATACAGTCTTCAGAGATGAGCACATTCCTGGCCGCCAGATCCCTGTGCACCACATGTTTTGACTCTAAATAACTCATTCCGGCGCAGGTGTCGGTCGCAAAGTTGATTTGATCTTTTTTGGTCACATGAAGTCTTCCTCTTGACCTCAAGTAGTCAACGAGAGAGCCCTTTGCCATGAATTCAGTGACCAAACAAACAGATGGACCGTCGAAGACAACACCCAATAACTGAACCAAATTCTTGTGCCTCAATGAAGTCATAAGACTGGCCTCAGTCAGGAAGTCTTGAGCGGCTTTACTCGAGTCCTTCAACTTTTTTACGGCCACTTTCTGACCCCTAAAACAACCCAAAAGCACATCTCCGAACTCGCCTTTGCCGAGAATCTCCCCGAGCTTGAGGTCGTGCATCTTTATGACCCAACCGGCCGCTTCGAACGCCTTCGAGTCGACTGAGAATTCTAAACATCCGCTTTTAGGAACTGACACACGAAGTGTTGTACACAAACCGTCCGCATCGGCGATATAGTGCTGTCGAAGAGCAGACGTTTAGTTAAATCAAAATATTTTCGTATTTTAAATAATAGAATACATCGACGAGTTGTGAGAGGTTTTCAAAATATTCCTCTTCATCGATGGTTAGTTTGTTGTCTTTATAGATCACTCGGTAATGTTCGACCTTTCCATTAAAGCACACGCATAGAGTGTAATCGCCCGGAAAGTTAGTGCTCTCTCTCACTAGGAATAGGCCGTCCTTTGAGTCAAACAATGATTGGTTAAGTAAAACCAAATAAGAAACACAACTGAGAAACAACTCACATCTCTGGGCTGAAGCAGTGTCTCAGCCTCATCCCGGGTGATCTTGCCATGAAACCAATTCATTGCATTCAACTTCACTTCCGACCGCTTCTGGATGTAGTTCGCGGGTATCAGACCTTCCCTTCCGTCCACGTGTTTCGCTCTATACCAGTTCGGGTCCTTAACAGTGGAACAGCTATTAGTGTCAGCTATATCGGTGACAATAGCTATACTCATACTCTGGTCTGATGTGTGATCGTAAGAATGTCCCCCTTTTCGAACGACAGGTCCTCTTCGGCCTTTGCGATGAAGTTATATCGCGCCACCACTTCCGTCCCGATTGGCCACTGATTCAGGGATGGGTTACGGGTTAGACAAGAGATTGGTTAACACTTCTCAAGACATTCATCAGACATATAGCAAGACATACCCCTCTGGAAGAGTTTCTTTCGTCACTCATTACCATAACGTTATTCAAAGCAATTAATTCTGATTTCTATTCATTTGAATAAAAATCAATTAATTATTTAAGTCTTTCATTCAATTCAAATGATTTGGTTTTGAATCAGAAATCCGACACAACTTGGGATGAGTTGAGTCACAAATGCGATTAACTTTAAGTTAGACTTAAATTGTATACAAATATTAATTATTAGATAATTATTACACTTTTGATATAAAAATTTGAAATTATTCGTAAAAATAGCATTAATTTCAGACTCAATACAAAATTTGATTCAAATTTATAAATGGATTGGATTTCAATCAATTATTATTTGACTGAAATTCGAGTAATTTTTGTACAAAAAGTATATAAAATATATTTAATTAAGTGATTAAATTGCATAGCATTTAGTTAATTGATTCAATTGATTGTAAAATAATTAATAGTATTTCTAATTCAATGGTTTGTTCACTCAATCGCAGCCATAAGTCTAATATAATTAGCAATTAATGAGATGTCGATCAGAAAACATGTCATAAAATAAAATAAATTAAAATATTTACTAAATCTGAATCAACACTCGCTTTGACAGACATTCACTCAACACATAAACACATAACACATAAACAGTTAGACTAATGAGTAATCACTCGAAACAGACTTCCATTCAATTAATATTCATTTAAATTAATTTCTTTTTCCAATAATATCGGACTTTTCAAACAATAATAACTTATTTATTATTATATAATAGTATTTATCGATAGTTTGAAAAAAGACAAAACAATTTGAGCCCTATTTCACACATTTACTCACTTTGACGGCAAAGTCAGTTCATAAACACTATTACATAATTCGGTTGTCTATGAAAGTGAGGAATGTTTTAATGTTTTTGTTTATACAATAGTATACTGTAGTATATACTGAATATACAGTATATAATATATAATATATGTTGTAGTGTTTGAAAGACCGGCTCAAACCGACCCAACACTTCATTACTTCATTCAATTCAATGTTTATTTTTAAATCATATTTTGACGAAAACTAAATCAAATAAATAAATAAATATTTCCAAAACAGTACAGAGAGTACAGTATTTCCAACACTTGACTCGTTTTTTATTTATTGACTTTTTTAAACTCTTATATTATTTTATAATAAATTAATAATAATTCAAAGTCTAAGACAATTGTAATAAACATTTTTAAAGTTTTTCAAAATTGAATCATTGATTGACTAAATAAGTGGTAAGTCTTGAGAATCGAAACATCACTTAACGTGTATTTAATCAATAATTAAAAGTATTTGTAATAAAAGCCAAACGAATGGAAACAATGGAAACAATTGAATACAAGAGATCTGTATTGAGATTATTGGACAACAAAAGCGATTTAATCGGTTATGACTTTCGGGTCTCACTTCTGGTCAGTGCACTGAACAGCTATCGGTGCGATTCAGTACTCAAACCCTTTCCCAATCAATACATTGACGACAACAACGAAAAACGATTTGATTTTCTGGTTATTTATGTTTTTTCTAATCATTTTTCAATTATTTTTACAAATTTTGATTGACTTTTGCAGAAAACAGATATTAATTGCATTCCAAGTCTCTATCAGTTGGACACCGATTACCAAATGTCAGACAATTGTTGGAAACTTCTTCATTGGATTATGACTTTGGGTTCTTTTAATCTGATTCGACGACCAATAGATTCCGAAGAAGTAGTTATTAATTGATTGAAAATCAGATCTAAACTTAGTTTTACTTTTACTCAGTTATCAAATATATTGAATGCAAATCAGTTATCAATGAAGAACTATAAGCCGACGCATGTCTTTCAAGTGGTATCGCAGCCGAAGACTGCCTTTTGTTCGGCGAAACAGCGTTTTGGCTCATTTTGGGCATTTCATGGCTCTCTCGCCGAGAACTTGCATTCGATTATACACAACGGACTCGTCAACCATCTCAACAAAGTAGGCATTCCTTGCACTCACTACAAGTGCGACCAAATTGTGATGCGATTTGATTTGATTTGATCTAAGAATCTGATTATAATGCAGAGAAACCTTTACGGTTCGGGAACTTACCTGAGTTCACAACTAAGTGTTGCCATAGAGTTCAGTCCATTTGGGTTCGGCTGGACTAAGTCATGTCTGGGCAGAGAAATCAGTTGTATTGCCGTTTGCGAAGTTGTTAAACACCCGGAAATCACGGCTCAAAGTAATTGTTTTGAATTGTTTTGAATATATTTAATGTTTAATTGTTTCAAAATTCGAATCAAGACTCGACTAATGGGGTTCCCAATGCTTATTATGTGGTCCGGAATGACGATATGATTAACGTTTCATATGTTTTGGTTTATTGCAAACAAAGAGCGCGAAATACTGGCAATCAAAAGTAATTCTATTAATTATATTTAAGAATTTATTTTTAATGGTTTTCTAAATTAAATTTAGATTTTTCGATGGACTGATTGCTTCGAATGTTTACAAATACAGGTCTTCTATTGTTTTATTTTCATTATTACTCGTTTTGATTGCAATTGGATTTAAATTCTCTTAATATCTGTTGAAGAGATTGAGAATATTTTTGTGACACAAATATAATTAATAATTCTGTGCATTAATAGCATTGTGCCATCGATGCCCTCGAGGGTAGATGAGACCCATATGTCTCTAATTTTTAGGTTAAATCCATTATCCGTTTAATTATTTTTACAAATTTTTATAGAAATACAAGAATTAAAATAAAAATTTAGAAAAATATTATTATTTAGACGTTTAATCGATTAAAATGTGTTAAATTGTTACAAAATTTTTTAATCCAGTTGATTTTTAAGCTAATTTTATAATAATCTTTGCCTTCTATACCAACGTTTGTATGAGTAACTTCAATCCAACACTTGCCTCAGGCCTTAGCCCTTACACTAGTGACATAGGCACCACTTTCTATGGTGTCAAGTCTATGTAAATGAACTAATTATAATGGCATTACATAGACTTCACATAGAAAGTGGCGACACTTGTGTCAAATATGTGTTGAATTGAAATTGCATGGAAAGACACTGTTCTATATCCCTA
>JAQFXP010001976.1:0-16830 GCA_034693685.1 Belba bartosi
ATTTTGCATTACATTATTTTATTAATTTATATTTTAAGTAAATTGCAATTGTAAACAAGACTGTGTCTAAAATATAGTTATATATAAAAATTAAATTAATTATAATAATTTTAATTGTGGTTTTAATCTTTGTTTTAAAATATTTAATTAAATTTATTTAGCGCTTAGCATGTTGGTATGGTTTATTGAGTATTTATTTACATTTGCATTTTTTTTATTTAAATACCACCCCTTAAGTTATAGGGTTAATTTTAAAAATATTTGGTTTGGAGGTACTGTGACTACATCGTTGTTGGTGACATATATCTGAAGGGCACTGTAGTTAGTAGTAGAGCTGGCTAATTTTAACCTTTCTCGTTATTATTTATATTGCATAGAAATAGCTTATGAATTTCAAATAGGTATTAAAATTATTTATTTATTTAATGTCAGAAATAATATGTCGTAAATAGTAATATAAAAAATAATGTCAAAAATGGTCAAGTCTAAAATAATGCTTATGTAAGTTAATAATAATATAAAAACCATTTTTGACAATTTCATTATCAACATTCTCATTTTCAACATTACTATTATTACTCTTATCATTATTTTTTGCATTCTTTTTTACATTCATATTTGGTATTAAAAATATATATAAAATTTTAATAGTTATTTTTGTAAATAAAATTTATGTCTAATCGTTACGCCTGTGAAAAGGGACATTTTTGTAGTCATGGTACACTACTCAACAAAAGGGCTAAAATTTTGTAGTTAATTTAATGAAAAATTTATTAATTGTTTAATACTTCAATATAGAAAGCAGACAAAAACTTTAGTTATAACTATACTCTCAAGAAATAAACGATTTATAGATTTTTTCAATTGTAAAATACTTACAATTCTAGTAGAATGACGTCAGGGTTAACCTAAATAGTGCTAAACTCATAGAGAATTGATTCCATTTAAACAGTAAACCGATAATATATGTCGACTTAATGTAAAATAGTTTGCATTCTTATAATTCATAGACTATAGTAATAGTGTTTAAGTGTCACTTCATTTAATTTCAGTGTTCTTATAAATTTACAATTTAAAGAGGCAGGTCAAGTTTCAAGAATTTGGCCAATTGAGTTTAATTGTTTATTATTAAACTCATTTAGGTATTCTACACAAAGTTAATTTTCAATTTTTTTTATCGAAATAGTTTTCGATTTTTGAAAATATGATTTTAATAGAAAAAGATAAAGAAATATAAATATTCAATTAAAATTTTTAAAAAAATTATTTGAAAATACAATAAGTTAAAATTATATTATTCTATAAATTGGACTTGTATCAATATATCAGTAGTATACTTAAATAAAATACTTTATGATTATAATTAATATTACCAAGTTTAGATGGAACAATTTTTATAATAACAATTTTCCCAATGTTTATGTTGTTTAATTTTTTTAAGTTTAGAAATTACGCAAATATCAAATAAATCTTTAACAATTAAAGTTAAAAAATTTAAACAAAATATTAATTAAAAGTAATCACAAACAAAATTAAACCAATATTTAAACAATCAAATGCTATATATTAGTTGGAAATGGTAGTCGGTTATGGAAATTGGATATTAAAGTTGAATATGAAAGTCGGGGATATGGAAGTTGGGTATGGAATTCGTGTATGGAAATCAGATATGGATATCGGGTATGGAACTTGGGTATGGATGTTGGGTATGGATGTTGGGTATGGAACTTGGGTATAGATGTCGAGTAATAAAGTCTATATGGGGAAAAATAAAATTTTGGTTTTTATGATTAAGTGGCATGATAAAAAACATTCAAAATAACTAAAAACATAATTTTAGGACTAAAGAAATTAAAACACTAATTGTTGAGCTAAATGGTAAACAATTTGCATATGATTTATAAAGAAATCTTATATTGTAATGCATAAACAATACAGCCAAAAAGCCCGCTAACGGTCCCAATTGCGACTAAAACTAAGCTTCAAATGTTCCAAAAACAGTAATTAAGTTTCTTAAAGCCGTGAACGAGTAAACGGGAATCATAGTAAGTCATTATTGAATATACATTATTTATATTAAGTTTTAGATTACAAAAGATCAGCTAATTAAATATTAATGGCGGATTATACATAGCCAAAACGTCAAACGCTATGGACTGCTGCTATGTCGACTACATCGATTTTTCTGTACTGTCTGTCTGTTGAAACTGTCTATCTAATTTAACTAATTCTTAAGCGGATTTAAATTAAATGTAACTTTAATTTAATTTTTTTTAAATCATAAAATATTAAAAAATTTAAAAGTATTTATTCAGACTTAAAACTCTATTTTGGTAAATTTATAACATTTAAATTTATAAATATAGTTATTAATTAATAATTATAAATAAATAATTTATTGCTTTTTGAGTGGCAAAAAAAATTTCCTAGATTTTTATTTAGTAAACAAAATTAGTTTAATAACTTATTTTATAACATAGATTAACAATGTTCAACTCAATTTATGCTTAACTAGCTAAGATGCCAATTTGTTAGCATTATAAATGGTCCAGGATAAAATATAAGACTAGACGTTTAAATAACCGAATTAGTGCCTTATATAATAAATCTATATTTTCTAACTTTAGCCAAACTTATTCATCGATTTATATCTTATGATAGCCTCTGATCTAAAATTTTTTCATTTAATAATACATATAATATAAAACGATTTCAAGAGAAGAATATTTTTTTCTAAATCGGAAATTCAATATATCTCTAACAAAATGTAATACAAATTATTATTACTTTAAAGAGATATATCGGCAAAATAAGTTTAACATCCACATTTTTCTCACTGAAATTCCATCCATTTTTCCCCTAAATCTCTGTTCACATCGTTTTTGCTGAAGATATCTGATTCGGAGAAAAATGGTTTCATTAGAATAAGACCCAACTCTTTCAATGGGTTTTTCTATTAACCCAACAATGGATTGATTGTTCAGAAATTGCAAATAAGAAAAGCTTTAATGCTATTACGCCTACTATTTATTTAAAGACTATAAAGCAAATTATATGCATTAGCCGACCTTGCTCAAATAATCTGTATTACATTTTTTGGTGAATAACTATCATTTATTACACATTATAAAGAAAAATTGTTTGTTTAAAGATTGATTTCGTTTTAACCATTTGGTAAACAAGATTGATTAACAAAAATTTGGACTAGACAAGATTGCCCGATTTAGGGGTCAAATGGTCGGAATTTTTTCCTTAAAATAAAAAACAAAATAGCAAATATGTTCACCAATTTTGCAATTTAATAAAATTATTTAATTTACGTTAAATCAAAAGTTTGTCAGTAGTTTGTCAATTATCAAGCTATTTTTTAACTAACCTTATCAATATAATAGTAAAATGTATAAAAATTATTTTTCTAATTACAATAGTTTCTTACAGTTTGTAAACTTTATAATATAATTATTTTAAAAATCAATTAAAAATACATCAAATATAATATTTTTTAAATTAAAGAATTGATATAATTATCAATATGTTATATACCAATAGATCATTAATCATAAAAACAGACAATTAGCTAAAGAATATAATTTAGAAGTAATTACTGAAGAATACAGTAAAGAAGAGATTTAACTCAAAGTTTTGCAAAGAATTCAATTGCAATAAAGACATGAAGATCCTTTATTAAAATTTTATAATTATAACCAAAAATATAGTAAAATAGCAAAAAGAGTTCAGAGATTTCATCAAAAGTGACAAATTTGTGTTGAGATTAGGGATGGATTTTCTGTCCTCCGAAAAGAACCAAAGAATTGACCGAAACAAAAAAAACCCCATGCCAAATTAATTGTATTGTATTTATTAAATAAAATATAAATCAATTAATGAAAACAATCTGTATTTTAAGATATGCCCTTAATCTCAATAAATATTACCAGGGCCGTATAAAAGATAAGAAATCAAAATGTTTCTTATTCAGGGACCGAAAAGGCAAAAATCCCCCTGATTTTGAAAATTTGGATTTATCCATCCCCCCTAGCATTTGGTCCGAGAAAAGGTACCCCCTCGACGTTTTGCCGGCCGCCTTAAGCGGCCGCCAATTTTTTTGGGGTTTTTTTGTCTAAATTTAGGAAATTTTCCCTAAATTGGTGGAAAATACAGTTTAAATTCCGTTTAAATCCAGTTAAATTAGACAAAATTTTATCATAAATATATAGGTTTTTTGAGCGTTTTTGGAAAAATCCCCTCCCTGATCCTCCCTGGATTGGCCGACCTTCTCGATCCCTGTTCTTACCTATTATGCCGTTTGCTAAACATGCAAAAACAGTATATCTGCAATGGCTCCCAGTATATCTTTTATACGGCCCTGTAATATTACTAAATTAAATTTTTAAAACTGTTAATGTTAAAGAGCAAACCCAAGATATGGGATAATAAACAAATATCTCATTTGTTTCTCAATTAAATCACAATTTAAACAATTCAATACTTTATTATAGTTTAACCGCAAACATATCACTAACTCTTGTGTAAATTTGTTATTTTTTACAGAGATATTAATGTGCAGTTTAATCAGTTTTAGGCAAATTAGGATATTAAAAATTTTAACAAAATAGTTTAATTTTTATATTAAAATTAAAACAAACTTAAAAAAATTAAATTAATAATTTTTTATGCTTAATTTATTTTTAAACCACTTAAAATAATTATATAGCTTGCTCCTCCTTACTTATCCCTAATGTACGTTATAGTCAGTAAAAACTGCAGTTTTTAAAAATTAAAGTTTAATTAAGTGATAAAAATCGTAAAATTTTTGCCAATTTTGAATTGACTTCTATATAGTCTTAAAACTAAACGCCTTTTTAGCGAATGTCTGTAATGTGTATTTAATGTGTTATTCATGGGTTCAGACGTAACTCAATTCATACGAACGTTGATATGAAAAGTATTGACGTTTGAATGATATTATTATCACTGGTAATCGACTCAATACACTTAAACACCAGTTAATAGAAATTATAATTAAAATTAAATTAAGTTTCAAATTGAATGCATTTTCGAATTTAATAGAAATTTAGATTTTATTTAATTTTTTTCCGAATAATTTAATTGATTTAAAAAATTTTATTTTAATTCTTAATGTTTTAAAATTTATTAAAAGAAAAATACAATTGAATTGATTTAAAAATTAATTTTAGGAACAATTAAATTAAACAAAAGTCTATAAAATGAGTTAATAAACTAATAGTCAGTTATCTTTCGATTAGAGTAATAATTATTTAACTTTTATTAAATGATTGTATTTTTATTCAATTTTAATATTAATTACAATTAAATTATATATAAAATATTGATAATAAAAGTCTAATAATATTGAATCCAAATATATATCAAATAATCGACAAATAAATTGAGTAGAGACTGATCGGTAAAACCCAATTAGTTTTGAATTTTCAATCAATTCTTTGCAATCAATTGGAACAACGATTTCAACGTTAATAGAAAAAATTCTAAACATTATTCGCATTATTCTCGTTATTAACAATCGGAGCGATCGCCTGATTGTTCGGTTCATTCATTTCGATGTCATTGTTCGGCTGTCCGTCAAATACAATCTCATTCGGATCGGGTGCTCGAGGAAGGAATTCTTCGTTTGGAAACATTGATCCAAATATCGAACGCGCCTTTAGTTTCGATTAAACCAATTGATTAATAATTTTAAAATTAAATAATTAATTAAAAAGTTAACTATAATTGTATCGAAACCTCATTTATAGCGAAATCAAAATCCAATTCATTGATCGGTGGAGTCGTAATGAATAGGTTTTCGGGCAAATCGGGTGCCGAGGCTTTCGAGCACTTCTGGTTGAAGTATACACTCCAAAGAACTTTCGGTTTATTAGCCACCGATTCGGGCGTAAAGTTATATAATTTCTTAACAATTGGTAACAAATCTTGTTTCGCGTTATCACTGTTTGAATCGCACCATAAGTACTGCACAACTGTTTCGAACGAATAAATCAAATATAAATTATAACAAAAAACAAATAAAATCGACAAAAAAGCTGAGAAGTGCTCACAAAGTCCTTTGGGTGCGACCAGTGCTGACGAACCGACTTCTATGAGAAAGATCGACGTCTTGTTGTCGACTGACTTCGGGATATGCAATAACGACAAGTGCTCCGAATCGGAGCTTTTGATCGATTGGTCACTGATTAGAATAGCGCGAGAAATGAGTTGATCTTCAGTTTGAGCGCTATTTTGGGCCAAACTCTCAACCGTATAGTCAGATACGACGAAATCGCAGTTAAATCTTCTTCCGTCGATCACAACTGCTTTGCATTTATTGTTTTGGTCGACAATAACGGATTCGCACGACTTCTTCAGACAGTAAGTGCCGCCGAAGACAGCGCACAGTCGACAGAACGCCTGCGGGAGTTCACCCGTGCCGTACAATGTGAACAGAAACGGTGTGTTTCCAAACCTGCCGGCGCTTTGGATAAAGTTCTGAATCAATTTCAGTGCATCTTTCGTCGGACAGTCGTCAGAAGTCATTGCAATTGCATTCAAAATAAATTTCTGAAGAACTGGCGATAGGTTTTGGGCCGAAAGGAATTCACTGATGGGTTGGCTCTCGTATTCTGTTTCGAAAAGTGTTTGAAATTACAAAACAATAAATAATTGAAATAAAAAATCCAATTACTCTCATAAACGGCATAATGTCTGTCATATTCGGCACAGAAGGTCATGAACTTCATTAGCATTCGTTTGTCGATTACCGAAACGTCTTTATTATTGAAAATATCTCCTCTACTGACCGGAACCTCAACTATATTGTCATCAATTATAGTCAAAATACGTGTAATTGCTTTGAATTCCGCATATCTTGAGATATTGGACGACACCAATAGGTCTACCATTGATCCGCGAGAATACAAGAGCTGTTCCAAAAAAATATAACTTGGTAATTTTAATAATTATAATAATAAAAACACTTTTCTACAGATTATACAAAAAAAGTAATCAATTCATTACTCGAGGCGTTAAATCCAAATTGAATTTACGACTTTCGAGGTTAAACTTAAAAAGCGACCACTGCTTAGGCCGGTCCGCCTCTGGCACCGACACCGGCGGCTCATGACTCGTCTCCGGCTGCAGTTGCGGCGGCTCTTCAGACATCTCATCATTGGGTTCGGCAGCTGTCATGTCATCGGACACTTCGTCGCATAAATACGATATTTGAGAGACATTTGAAATGTAATTCTTTCGAAAACACTTCCGATAGGCCTCCGAGTCGTTCAATAAACTCGGATTCGGGTCAGTCGACGGCCGGTTGTCAGTCGAGTGCCACGAATGACACCAATTGACGACTTGTGTGAAGTTCATTGACTGCCACTCCTGGGAGTAGTAGTGGTTTTGGTCGCAATGAAACACCGATTTACCGATTCTGGCCATCGCCGCACCCACTATGGATTGGGTCAGACCTGTGCCGGTGATGACGGCGTCGTAATGTGCGGCAAACTCTTCCATTCCTCTGGTTTTGATTATATCTTCAACTAATAAATTGTTTTTTACACATTTTATCAGTTTTTTGGCATTACTTTCAGTCGACTGTTGGATGATTTGTTGCTTTGGTTTCAATTTGTTTTTGCAATTAATGGTTGTTTTTGTTTTCGTGTTATTTCTCAATTGTGTTAACAGTTTATGTTTTTTCTAAACAGATAATTGGTTTTTGGTTTTTGACTCAAAAATTTTGAGTTGAATATTGATTTGTAATCTTTTTATTTAGTAAACATTCCCTCAATATATCAGATGTTTTGTGATTTGATCTGAAATTAAATGTCTTTTTTAAATCACAATTAAAAGCAAATATTGAGAAAATAAAGTTAAACAACAATTAATATGCGATAGAAATGTAAGTAAAAAATTAATTAAATAAATAATTAAAAGCAATAAAAGAAACAATAAATTAATTTTCAAAACAGTATTCAAATCAATTGTCAAACAAAACCAAATCCGAAGACAAAACCAAAAGACAATTGAATGAGCGATGGGTTTCTTCGCATTCCTGTTCTTCACAGCCGTGTTTGGGGGTATAGGAGGCGTAACCCCACTCTTCCTGCCGGAGACGCCGCACCGGCCGATAATTAAGCTAATGCTATGCGTGGGCTCTGTCTGCTGTTACTCGATGTGGTTAACCACTTATTTGTCTCAATTGAATCCACTCTTTGGGCCACAAATCAGTAACGAAACGATGACTCTTATGCGCATTGTTTGGCCATAACGGCGCTAATGGCCGACCAATTGTCGCTCTAATCCTGTTATCAGTTACTCATTCCTCTAGTCTTTAACTAACGTTTCGATTAAATGTTTTTCATTCCTATTGTTTAATATCAAATCGTTTCTAATTTATTTAAATTGTTTGCAAATTATTTTTATTTATGTTTTGGGTATTATTGATGTAATTAATTAATTGATTTATTTTTTGTACTAACGACGGCTTTTACTTAATTTATAAGTTATAACCATTAGATCAAAGCGTTTATTCGTAATTGAATTTTGATTTAATGTAAAACAGTATTTAACTGTCGGTTCGATTCAATAAAATTGTTTTAATTTAATGACATTTAATGCTAAATAATCTTCAAATCGAATCCAAATACAAGTTCTCATATATTAATAGATTTAAATCATTTAATCAATTGTTTGTTCGAAATGTCGGACGAATTCGAGAATATTTGATCAAATAATGGGCTTTCGGTTTGGAATTCAATTAATTTTATAAACTTAGGAAATAAATGAAAACTATTTACAAGTTTTGGTTCAAAACATAATTAGTGAAGAATTTAATATAAAAATTCAAACGAAAATAGTCTCGTCTTTGCGCTTCTTCTGCATAACAGTTCCCGGTTTGTGTTGGGCTTCCGGATGATTGGCCAACTCGGGAGGACAGGTAGAGACGGGCGACTGCAGTAACAACTGCTTCAAATCGTAGAACAGATGCGAATCATCTTTAGTCAGGAATGAGATGGCCTGACCTGTCTTTCCCGCCCGACCTGTTCGACCAATTCTATGCGTATAGTCTGCGAACAAATTGAATCAATAATTGATTAAAGAAAGCAAATAAAAAGCGGACAGTAATGCGAACATACCCTCAATATTCTTAGCCATATCGTAATTGATTACAAGCGACACATTCTTAATGTCAATACCACGACCGGCCACATCGGTGGCCACCAGAATGTCTTTGTTGCCGGTCTTAAGACTGGCCAATGCGTACTCTCTCTGCTCTTGACCTTTACCCCCGTGCAGAGTACAGGCAGAAAAGCCCAGTTTTTCGAGACTCTTCGCCAAAACATCTGCGCCTTTCTTCTGGTTAACGAAGATAATGACCGGCGGTTCGACTCCGGCCTCCAAAATGGTCATCAATTTCTTGCGCTTCTCGTTCTCAGAGACCATATATACTGTTTGTTCCGTTCTTTCGGTCGGTTTTCCGGCCGAACCGATGTATACAAACGCCGGACGTCTTAAATAAGTTCGGGCCAGTCTTGGGTGCAAAACATCAAATTGTTATTCAATTTATTAATCAAATAAACAAAATAAACGTACCGTTCAATCGCTGGAGGCATTGTTGCCGTAAACATAACGGTTTGTCTGTATTTATGTTTTGACTTATAGTTAGCCATTAGCTTCACCTCATCCTCGGCCTCATCGGTGTCCGGCTTAAGGTTAGTCACCGGCATATACTCTAGAATTTTCTGGACGTCCGGTTCGAAACCCATGTCTATCATACGGTCCGCTTCGTCCAAAACAATGTAAGTGCAACGGGAGAGCACTAAATACCTGTTCTCCAACACATCAATCATACGGCCAGGCGTTGCGATAACAATCTCGACTCCAAGTCTCAGTTTAAAGCCCTGGTCTTCGCGGGAAATACCTCCGATTACAGCCACTGTACGTATTTCGAGCGCAGCCGCAAATTTCATGGTTTCCTCTTCTATTTGTTGCGCCAATTCTCTGGTCGGCGCCAGTATTATAGCATACGGGCCCTGATCTATCTCCTCCTGGCGCTCGATCTTTGGTAATGATGTGATCCAAACCTTTCGATTAAATAAAGTTTTATTAAAATCGAACAAAAAATACGACACAAATGCAAACTCTAACCAATAAAGGCATCAAAAACGCTAAGGTTTTACCCGAACCGGTCTCAGCGACACCAATAATATCCCGATTCTGAAGACCAATAGTAATGGCCTGTCTCTGAATGGGCGTCGGCTCAACATAACCGCATTTATCTATAATATCGGTCAAAGACTTTGGAAGACCAGACTCGCGCCAACCTCTCAATGGGTTCGGAATCCTTCCGCCTTTGATCGCTATATTATAGTCTTCTCTGAATATACGCCAATCCCTTTCAGTCATCTCCTCCAATGACTTGTGCGTCCAATGCCTTTCCCCCCACTTTAGTTTGTCCTCTTTGTTCTGGACTTTCTTCAATCGGACCAATTCCTGTTCCTTCTCGGCATCGGTTCTCCTCTTTTCGAGTAATTCTCCATAAAATTTCGACTGTTCCTTCTTCTGGGCCTTTATGTCAATGCCGGCCACATGTCCTCTCCCGTAGAACTGTATGGTATGCCTGTCTTTGTAGAGAATGTTGTAGTCATTGGAAGTGTCTTCTCCGGCGTCCCAATCGAACACAAACTTCCGTTCATTCAGTCGACGCACTCTTCGCTTCTTTTTGATTATTCCTTTAGATTCGACAATAAATCAAATATTAATTCAATTCAATGTTTAATACCTTTTGGCACAAATACCTAAATATCTCTCTTTAATCGCTTCGACTTCTTTCTCTTTGCCCTTTTCGGCCACTTTCTCGATGTCCTCCTCTTTGTCTTCTTTGTGTTTATCTTAAGAATCAAAACCAATTCAAACCCTATTAAACACAGAACACAAATCTGGGCAAACATACCGTCTTTGTTGTGGTCCCTATCTCTGCCCCCATCCCTGTCGCGATCTCTATCCCTATCCCTCTCCCGTTCCCTCTCGCGGTCGCGTTCCCTCATCTCGCGGTCGCGCCGTCGGTCGCGATCCCTATCCCTGGAGTCCCTAATGTCGTCTCGACTGGACTTCTTGGCCTCTTCCATGAACGCCATCCTCTTCTTCCTCTCCAACTCCATCCGCTTCTTCTGGTCCTCGACCTCGAGTTGTCGTCTCTTAATGGCCTCTTCGGCCCTCTGTTCTCGAGTCAGAAACTTTGGTTTAGACTTCGCCTCCTCTTCGGCGGTCATCTTCGCCTTCAACTCTTCGAGTGAAAGCGGTTCCCGTTTCGCCGCTTTCTTCTGATTATTTAAACCATTCTCTAGTTCTTCGGATTCTTCGGCTTTCGAATCGGATTTCAATTTATGATTACTTTTGCCGTCGATTTCGGACTTGTTTTCGGTTCGTCTTCGCTTAGACACCGATTTTGAGTCCATTTTTGTATTAATTTTTCGCTTAATTCAAGTCTTATTAACTAATTATAAATCACTTCTTAATAAATACTGTATTTCGTTAAACAGTTGTTTAAAAAATATACTGCAGTTTAGGGAATGTTTATTAATAAACAAAATTACTAAAAATTAATTTATTATTATTATTATTTGTATATTTATTGTGGCATTATGCTTAAGCAGTAAAAACTGAGTAAGATATAATATTTGAATAATTAGTATTTGTGATTAAATCGTGTAAATTTATTAAATTTAAATACTTTTAGACATTTAATTACCAAGTTTAGATTAATATACGAAAGGTTAGTATTGTTTGACTGCTCTGCTTGACTAACGTATGACTAGTATGATAGTTTACTATTGCTGAATTGTAATTTTATTTGCTGCATGCTCAATTGAATGAGCAAGTTACTAAACTGTAGAATGTGTAATTTAATCAAAAAGATGATTGGTAGATTAATGAACTTTGATAAGGTTATTTGTTTATGTGCTTTTTTTCTTAACAATAGGGCAGTTCATAATGTATTTCTGAGGTCAACTTGACTCATTTCAATTATAATATTCAGTTTTATGTAAATAATATGCGTTGTAAAAAATTAATTTATAATAAAAGCAAAAATATTTTTTATTAATTTTAATTTAATTATTAACTATAATTTAACTATATTAAACTGTTTTGTAAATTACAAATATAATTAATAAATTAGTTTGCTTAACTATAAAAATAATTTAAACTTTTTACAATTTTACTTATAGTAACTGTATTATGCAAAATTAATCAACAAAAAGAAAAAATTGTAACTTATTAAAATACAATATTATTTGGCTTGTTAAAATAAAAAATTTCTCTTATGTCAACTATATTTTTAAAAAGAAATAATTTAATTGATTTTAAAAAACAAATTTTACAACGCTAATACGTCTATAAATTAAAAACTCATAAATATTCACCATCCCATCATAAAAATTCCTTTAACTCAAACAAATACTTCAAAGTTTATATAATGAAGAGACAGTCCCTCACATTCTGACGAAATTTGAAAATACAGTCAAAATAAAAAATCAAAACTTTTTTTTAATTTCACACATATTTGCGATTTAATTGTCTGATTGACTGCAAAACATATCGAAACAAATAATCTCTAAATTAAACCAAAACACAAATTGAAGAGAATTTCGGAAACAAATCAAAACAGAAATAAGAGCTTAACGTAAAACAAATCAAAAGCAATGCATAAAGTGTTTGGGATTTAAGCCTAAAAACAGTTTTATATCTCATTTACAGACATATTGTGGACACGAATTGGTGGCCAGAGATGGAGAAGAAGATGAAGAATAGCGGCAACTATTGGAAGAAGTACTTCCGAACGGAAGTGGTGGACAACAAGAACATCCACACCTGTCTGTCCTGCGACTACAGCACTACAGTCCAAATCGATATGTCATACCACGTGCGCAAACACATGAAGAATAGCTTTCCATTCGTGTGCACCGAAATCGGTTGCGACAAAGCGTTTAAGACTAAGACCAAACTATCCGATCACCGGATCAATCATCGCTGTGGGTTCGGCATCGCCGGTATGGAAGACATCGGCATTTGTGGCGCCAATGCCATCAAAACTCACTACGAGATGATTGTCGACGACAACCAATTCAAGTGAGGATTAGCTTACGATTCCATTTGAATTCCGAAACAATTGATTAATAGATCTATAGATCGTATTTCTATTGACTGTTTGATTGCATTTATTTTCATAACTAATATTGGGATTGGATTTGAATAACGAGTTTTTGGTTCCAATTATTAGTCAAATCTCTATTATTCTTAGTATAACTGCAAATGTATTGATAGAAAAAAATTATTTAATTTTATAACTAATACATTGATTTGAATTTAATTATGTGGCTCAGGTATGTCTGCAAATGGAAGGGCTGTGACTACGTGATCAAGCACTTGGACAGCGTTGAAAAGCACGTCCATAGCGTACATATCTGCCCGTATCGAACCGCGTAGACAAGGAGCTACCGGTGCCGCGCATATCAAGCATTTCTCTGCATTCTGACGGAAAGTCTTGTAAAACAATTATTACGTTTTTGTCTCAAAACTATCGAAACATTTGATCTTATATTTCTAACTTAACTCAAATTTTTTTTCTCAATTTATAGCTCAATATATACCTTAATTGTAATTTTTGTTCTTAATTGTTGCCAAATATGTCAAATATTTCTTAATTTTTTTAATCATTATTTTGCGATTTAGATCTAGTTATTAGTAATCATTAATTTTTATTACGTTTAGTGTTATTTCAGAATCTGTTCATTCATTTGACTAAATCTTAAAATTCAATTGAATTCAATTCAAATAAAAGTTTTGATTTTTTTTTCTTATTTATAATTAAGCGCTTATTCATTAAAATATTAAGAAAATAACAAAAAGCTTTAAATTATATATAATTATCTCAAAATAATTGCAATTAATTAAGTGTTTGATTAGAAAACTTAGTTTTGAGCTCTTCTCTCGACTTTAACCCAAACATTGGTCGTCTGGAGGAGTCCGGGTCTGGTGTTTATATATTTCAAAGGAACGTCAGTTTTGGCACATTTGCTAAATTTAAAGTCCCGAACAATCCTTGCGAGCGCTAACTTCGCTTCGACTAATGCAAACCTCATTCCAATACAATTCCTGTCAATAGATAAACAAAACTTAATTTAATCTAATCTGAGCTCTAGTCTAACCGTCCAAACCTGGGTCCGCCACCGAATGGCAGAAAACTATACGGCTTTATGTTGTCGTACTCTTCGCCATAGAAACGCTCAGGTATGAATAGGTGCGGATTTGGGTAGAACTCTGGGTCGTGATGTATGGCGTGTATAGGAATGGCCACAACTGAGTCGCGCTTTATTGTAATGCCAGTGTTGCCCAACACGTAATCTTCGTTGGCCTCCCTTTCCACTCGAGTGACGGGATTATTGAGACGTAATGTCTCGCAAATGACTGAATCCAAGTACTGGAGCTTTGATATCGATTCATAGTTTAGTTCCGGACTCTCTCTCAGCTCTTCGAACAGTTTTTGTTGTGATTCCGGATTTAGGCCTAAATTATATGCACTGAATGATAGAAGTGAAGCTGTGGTTTCATACCCGGCCACTAAAAACAATACAATGTTTGCAATTATCTCGTCTTCATTCAGTTTTTTACTACTATTTGAACTCATATTCAATGCATTCTTATTAGCAATTAGTTCATCAGCTGATTCACTGATCTCGTCCAGAACCGCGTCATTGGCCGGTCTCTCTGCGTCGACCAGTAATTGAAGAAAATCATTGAATTGTTTAGAATTTGGTTTAGATTTTCGTTCATTGAGAACATGTTTGGCTACGTTTCGGAAGAATTGAAACGATTCCGGAGTTGCGATCGTAAACTGAAGTAAATTAAGTACAAATCCGGGCATAAACTGAAAGACAATTTGTCGCCAAAGCGGAACATTTATCACTTTTGAGGCCCACATCACAAACGCATTGTTCTTATCTTCCAATGCATTCGTATCGGTAGCGAAGGCACACTTTGCGATCACATTCATCGTATAGGAACCGAACAACCATTTAAGGTCAACATCGCTGCCATTTTCGGCAAATTCGGCCAATTTGTCGACCACTCCATCGACGCATAGGTCGATCATTGCCGACATTTTCTTCATTTTTCCGCTCGAAAAGGTCGGAGAAGTGATGGCTCGAAGTCTCTTCCAGTTATCATCTCTGATGACAATCAGAAAATTGTTGAAAAATTTTGAATTGACTTTCAGTTTGCGTCGATTGACAAACAAATTGAAATCCTTTACCAAAATTTGTTTTATTAGTTCCGGTTCTCCAACCGTTAGAATTGGTTCATTAAAGTCATAAAATCTATTGATTTGTTAATATCAGAAAATATTTTTAAAACTATTTAATTAATCAATAGTTAACTAACCCATGAATTCTACCGAATTGGGTAAACCTTTTCTCTTCGATTTCCGACAATGGCTTTTGAAATACCTCTAATAAGTTGCCCAAAAAGGGTATGGGTTTAGGGCCCGGAATACCTCTTGATCTCCAATAGTCGTGGTTTCGGGTAAAATATCTGCAATTATTTGGTTAAAGAATTAATATTAAAAATAATTTTATATAAATTTTAGACTTACTTATAGATAAGAACACTTAAAATAACAATAAATACAGAGTATATCGTCAGATCATTATTTAGAAATTCAAACATTTTATAAATACAATTCAAAAATAATTGTTTATTCAGTTAAAAGTCTATTTAAATGAAAAATATGGTTAAAAATTTGTTTATATTTTAAATCGGAAATTAGTTCAATAGTTGATTTGAAATCTGAATCAACAAAACAAACTGGCCTTGAAATACAAATCAATAGATCCAGGATAACCTTATCTGAGCTTATGAAAACGACATGCTATCAATTTGTGACATTTGATTATGTCTGAAATGATTTTGATTTGAAATCAATTTTTCAATTAATTAAATTTTTGTTATTTTTTAAAACAAAATTATATTATTGTATATAATTTTTGCGGTACAAGCTGAAATATAGTACAAACTCTGCATAGATATAACATTAATTTATAAAAATAGTATTATTTTTAAGTAAATATTTATTTAATAAAATTGTTCGAAACTAATAAATTGACAGATTTTCACGTTTTATTTAACACTTTTGAACAAATATTAGAACCATTAAAAATTATTTAAACAATTTTTGCACTAATTATCTTCATTATTGCCACCATTTGGCGTTAATGGCCGGTCAGTGCCGGTAAACTTACTCATCGGTTAAATTACAAAAAAAATCGATTTAAATAACTTTTATTAAGAAAACTAGAAAAGTAGGCATCACTCGGTTGGATCAGTGATTCTTGTCTCTGAGCTGTGTCTCAAAGTAATCCAATCGGTGGCCAATTGTCAGCAAATTGGAACTCCATATCCCTCTCACCTCTCCCTCTTCGGTATACAACTGATGGCCTCTGTCTTCAACTAATGCATAAAATGCGGAGTTTTTTGTCTTAAGTTTCCGATAGTATTCAATCGCACCGTTAATGTAGTCGTCGCCCAAATTGATGGCAAGTTTATCGGCTCTAAGACTCGAATAGTAATTAATAAATCGATTAATTGTTATCCAAACATAAAATCCAAAAATGAGTGAAAGAGATCGAATCACTACTCTTTGGCTTATTGTTCGAAAAAGTTTAGTCCTTTTAAGCAGTTTTTGAGCCAAACCGATGGCGATTAGTGTCGAAGCGCTTATATTGAGACAATCGAAGAATAAATACCAATTATTGGCTA
>JAQFXP010001977.1:0-16827 GCA_034693685.1 Belba bartosi
ATTTTGACAAATATTAGCACGTAAAAAAGGCATTTATACAAAATCCTTCTTGGTCAGTCTTAAAGCACTGCAAATAATTAATAGCAATTATTAACAAACAAATAGCAATTTTTGTTTGTTTAATAAACAATTAATAAGTTAATCAACGCATACCAAACTGACAAACTCTGATTAAAAATTTACTTATGATTATTCCTCTTATGCTCCGGAATATTAATAAATAAAACCCCAACTTACCGTATATTAAATATATTTCACATGTATTAATTTGCGATAATGTATGTACATGTAAATTTATACTTTAATATATTTAAAAAATATTCTGTATTTTAAAGCTGCATTTATTAAATGTTAAGGCTAAAATTAAAAAATTTGCTTTAAATTAGTGATAAATCCGATTAATTTATCTAAGGTAAATTAGGTTAAATTGCATATAAAATTAAGTAATATTAAGGCTTTTAAAGCGTTTTTGTAAAAGATTCCTCCTCTGATCCCCCTAGGTTTTTAGACAAAATTAAAAAAAATTCCTCCCATAATTATTTTTGTAAAAAATTAAATCCCCCTTGATCCTCCTTAGATTGGCCAACCTTCTCTATCTCTTTGATAAATATACAGTATAATCAGAAATCGTAAAAGGGGGGACTTTCCCAAAATTCCCCTAATTTAAAAATTTTAAATTTATCCACCCTTACATTTGGTTCGCGAAAAGGTACCCCTTCGGCGGCAGGAAAATTTTTTGGTTTTTTGGCAAAATTTAGGAAATTTCCATAAATTGGTGCTAAATCCGGTTTAAATCCAGTTAATTTAATTATATTCAGTTAAATTAGGCAAAATTTTATTATAGATATATAGATTTTTTGAGCGTTTTTGGAAAAATTTCTCCCCTCCTCCACTAAATCGGCCGACTTTGTCGATTCCTGAGTATAATGTATGTTTATATATTAATACTAAAAAAGTTACATTTTGTATGTCAGCAAACATTTCAGTTCAAAGCATATTTTTACAGGGTATAATTTATAAATATCTTGATGCTTTTATTGCTTAACTACTTGCATATTCATATATTTTAAAATTTATAGTTTCATTATATTTTTATCTTAAATTTGAAACAAAGCAAACAACTCTAAGGATTATCACAATTTTATTTGTTTTACTTTGGATGCAATAGAGATTATCACTAAAGTTTGTTTTTTCATTCGGTCTAAATCTAGAATTAATAGTAAGGATAAAAATAAGCATGAAAAAACTCTCTTTTAAAATATAAGAAATATTTATCTCAAAACCCATAAAGAATTTTAAAAATTTATTTTTGTTAAAAATGTGTTTTGATTTGACTTTCTCGGGAAGTCATTATACTGGATGTGAAAACCTAAAATTTAGACACAGTTTCTGTAAAAATTATAATTAACACATCTTTTAAATTAGAAATTCAAAACATCTGTCGTTTTAGAGGAGGGAGTCAGGGGGACTGGGGGCTGGTATTTGGCTCATTTTTATTTCTTCTGAGTCACTGCAAAAATTATTAAAAATATTTAAATTAAATTAATTATAAATTAAATTATTATTTTTTTAGATTAAATTTTTACTTGGTTTAATCTTTAATTAATATATATTGCTCTTAAATAAGCAAATAAAAATTGTGGAATGCAAATAATAGTATGAAATGTCGTGATTGAAAAAAGATTAATCAGTAATAATTTAAAATGTGAACTTGTATTAATATCAAAATTTGCTTTAATTTTAATTACAATCTGTAATAGACTATAAATTACAGTTTAAAATAAAAATTACCAAAAATTGAATTGTTATTCAGTTGATTGTAAATCACTGTTAAATATTAATTTTAAATTACACTTAAGTATTATATAGACATTAACACTAATGAACCAGTTAGTATTAATCATTAATTAAAAAAATACATAATTAATAAATTAATAAACAATTTTTAATCAACTTATTTATTATTAGACAACTTAAATTATTACAAGAATTCTTATTTAAACAAAAAAATGTTAGAATTGTGAAACAAATTACTATCAAAGTAGATAAAAGAGCATTTTTTACAAAAAGAAGACATTATTTGTAATATAATAAGTGGAATGAAATGCTTGAAATTAAATTTAAAGAATTGTACTGTACATATAGAGAGCAAATTTGTGTTGGCTCATTTGTAGTTACTCAATATTATTTTTGTATATATTTGTATATTTATATAACTAAACCTTTTGTTTAATCCAAATAAACTCTAGATTTACAAAACGAGAGAATAATTAAGAAGAATTACTGGAAGACAGGATTACATTAGTTTTTGCATTTTGTTTCTTATTTAAGTTGTAAGTGAAGCACAAATTGAATAAATGTTTTATAAATCATTAACAATCAGGCAATAGAAGCATATATTCAATATTTCTTATAATCACAATTTGGTTGTCTTTGAAATTGTTTGGGAAACGATATGTAAGTAAAGATTATTAAAACAATACCTGTAATGAGCAGTAGATTTAATAATGAGTTATATATATATATATTTATATATATTTATGAAACTTAAAAATTCTAATGAATTTCTTCTTTTAAAATGCGATTTATTTTAAAATTGAGAGTGAATTTCAATGTTTGGATTGTTTTGTTTGGAAGCCCTATTCAATCAACAACTTTAAACACTTTGTTTTGTCTCATTTATATGATTAACTATTTTGACTATATCTCAGTAAAGATCATATTTGTAATCGTAATCGTAATCGTAATCGTAATCGTAATCAGTAATCATTATTTATATCAATTTCTTATATAATCTCTATTTTAAATATAAGACTCAACCAGAAAAGGCAATCAATATGTTATATACTGTATATACCGTATATATATTTATATATATATATAAGTGTGACAATCGAAAACTCAATTAAAGACATTATCATTAGTATATTATAGAATAATTTATAAACAAGAATTACAAATAAGTTATTTTCTGGAAGACTTAAACATTGCATTAACAATAAGTTCAAATTAGCTCTTCTGCTAATGCGTTCTAATATTACATTTTGTTTTTAAGATTTATTTTTTTAAACATTAATACTGTATATCGTTTTTGTGTATTTTGTCTGACAGACCAAATTCAAGCCAAAAAGAGCTCTAATTTTCGATTAGATTCCGTATTCTTAAGCCTTTCTCTCTATAATAACGGTGTTATGTTGTGCTGCAGTTGTGTTTGTATGGCATTACTTCACTCCTTATATGAAAGGACTCAGAATTAGTGTATTTAACATAATATACCAAAAAGTTATTCTCTATCGTTAGACTGGAGTTACTGTCGTGAGTCCGGCCTCTTTGCACGCTCTCTGTCTCACTTCCGCCTCAATTTCGCTTATGTCTGGTCTGAAAAGTGCTTTCATTTTCTGAAATTCAAATCAATTATACAGTTATTAAGTAATCATTATATGATTATTAGAAATAATTATTAGTATTTGAATTAGAATCAGATTTGAATCGAAATCGCATTAATCGCATCAATTGCATCAATTGCATCAATTGCTTACAACGGAAAAGTCTCCACTAGTGTTGATGTACTTATAAATGGCATAAGTGGGAATGCAGAGCATTGACGAGAGAGCCAGGGACCAGCCAATCATCATACCCCACCATGGGTACTCATAGTCGAGATACTTGAGGGGCTGGTACTGGATCAGACTGAAGATGAAGACACCCTTGGACAAATCAATACCCAATTACTCAATTTTTAAAAACTAGTATCAGATCTGGTAATGGCTTACGAAGCAGACGGTCGGTGTGAAGAAGAACCAGCAGAGCTTCCACCAACTGCACAGGTTTGTGCCCAACATGTCGTTCAGATTAGCATAATATCGATTGACTCCTGTTTTTCAGTCAAACATTTCGAAGGATTGAGTAAATATTAAATCAATAATTCAATCAAAGCTATAGAATATAGAATATAATACTGTATATAATGTTCTAACCATAAGACCAGGAAATGGCTATGACTTCAAAAAATACAAGATATAGAAGTGCGAAACCAGAGGCTGCATAGGTATCGAATAACTGGAACCAATATATGCCTCCCTATTAGCAAACGGCAAACCATTACTTAGACATTATGTGAGACATTGTTTAGACAAGCCTTACCTCAACTACAAAAATGAGTCCAATTAAGTAGGAAATAATGCAAACAAATAGAATAAAGAGTTCTTTGTGCGGACGCAGATGTCGCGGGAACTCATCGATGACAGCAGTGAAGAAGCCCTCCATTGTGCAGAACTACACCAATAGATCACATAGATATAGACCAGATCAATTGACCAATAGATGATAGACATAGACATACACATCAAACCAATTTACTATTTGTTTATTTAAATCTCTCTCTCTCTCTCTCTCTCTCCCTTGCTCTCTCTCTCTTCCTTGCTCTCTCTCTCTCTCTCTCTCTCCCTTGCTCTCTCTCTCTTCCTTGCTCTCTCTCTCTCTCTCTCTCCCTTGCTCTCTCTCTCTTCCTTGCTCTCTCTCTCTCTCACTCACTCACTCACTCACACACACAAGTCAGACACTGACACTCATTCTCATTGTTTGTGGACTTCATTCATCTAATTATATAAGAGACGACTTACTTGACTGTCGAGTCCTATCATTATAATCATAAGGAAAAACAGAATCGCCCAGAGAGGGGAAATTGGTAGTTGCAGTGTTGCTGATGGGTATGCCAGAAATGCCAGTCCCGAGCCTAAGTGTATCAATATAAAGATATTATAATAATTTGATTTGTTTAACTCAAATCACACACACTTTGATTTTTAAAAATCTTACAATTATTTAATCGTTTCTAAACTCTATCAATACTATTATTTATTTTTATAATAAATAATTTATCAATTTAAAACTCATAATGGCAATATTCAATTATGTGCTATTTATGTGTTCTAAGATAGTTTTAATTATGAAATTTAACTTTTTAAAATTTTAACTAATAAGTACAATTAATACTAATTTATAATTTAATCTGTATTTTATTTTTTTATTTAATTAAAATAAAATTAATTATTATATTATAATTTAGTTTTACTTTGATTTCTAAAGTTATTTGAGATATAAAGAAATTATTTTTCATAAATTTAAAAATTAAATGTGTATTTGCAGTAAAGCAGAAAAATATTGATTTAAGAGAGAGTTATGCCGTAAAAGGGAAAGGATTTCTGATTAAAATAGTTGAATACCAGAAACAGCCACCTGTTCCACCGGCTTATTCTGTTCTCTAGCCATGAATCCAATTATACTGAACACAACAAATCCGGCAAATATTGAGGTTCCGCTGTTTATACACGAGATTATAAGCGAATCCCTGGATATTCGATCGAAACAGTTATTAGATATTTGCAAACAAAATCAAAATTAACAATTAACTATTAGTTATTGCATACCTGTGCACGTTATTACTATATTTGTTATAACTTCCTAATGCAATCCAAGCGCCTAAGCCAAGTCCATACGAAAAGAATATTTGAGTGGCCGCGTCGCTCCATGCCTGCCAATACATTAGTGTTCATTGTTAGCTTGTTAATAATTATTTTTACATGTTAGTCTAAATTTATTGATTGTCCGAGCAAATTTTTGCAGTAATGTATTTCAGAAAAATAGTAAAAAATTGCCGGTTTAGGGGCCGGATACGTTAGGTGATTGTACAGAAGATATAAAATCTCAAATATTTTTTAAAAATTAGTTTTAACCGATCAAGATGTAATTAATATTTACTTAAATAAAAAGTTTGTTTTTGAAAACATTGTATTTTAAAACTATATTTGAGATGAAATAAATTTTTATTATAATTTTAAGCGATAAGGTTTTTTGCATGTCTATAAAGTACTGCACTCTAGTCCGTATCCCCTTTGACTGTCTCTGATTTTATATTTTAAATTTAATTAACAAACTTATTGGACATTACCTGCGAATCTCCTAATCGGTCGAGTTTTGGTGTGAGATAATACATAATGCCATCCCAAGCGCCGGGAAGTGTAATACCGCGGAACAGGAGAATAATCAAACAAATATATGGGAAGACAGCCGTAAAGTAAACGACCTGTTAATTGATGCCATAATAAACAAAGAATATAATTTTGAAGTAAATTAAATTGAAAATAACATAGAAATTAATAATAATAATAAGTCGGCGGCATTTACAAACAGCAATATCTTGTAAAATTTACCTTGTTACCTTGTATTTTAAGCTTTAAGACCATGCAATGCAAATTTTCAAAATCAGGGATATTTATGGCTTATGTCCCAAATCCCTTCTCAAGCTCTGGCAAAAACAGCAGCAGTTGAAGGTTATTGGGATTTTACTAAAGATTTCTTATTCAATATTTTTATACAATTTGATGGAAATTCAATCTACGCTTTATGACACTGAGCTAACAAAAGAGAATTCAAGACTTTATTGAATTTAATTCAGATAACATAAATATATAAAAAATAATTTAAATAAAATTTTTGATAACGAGTTCTTAAAGAATAGCAAATAATATTTATAAAAGTTTATTTTAAAGAACATTACTTACTCTGACTAAAATGTTTAGAATTTTAATTAAAAGCAAAATGCATTGAAGCAGTTTATAAACAAAACTTAAAATAATTTTAAAATCTGTTTTCTAAACAAATTTACCACAAAAATGCCTTAAAGTTACTCAACTGCTTTGTCTCTATTGTTGATAAATTAATTGCTTTATAGTATTTAAAATCAACATAAAATTAATGATTATTTGGAGAATTTGTAGCATTCACTAAAATTCCTAAATTAAATGAGCTTGGATGACAGTAAAAGAAATATCTTTATATATTAATATATTAATACGTATATCTAGTGAATTGTTTGATTAGTGGGTTTATAAGTAGATTTACTAAAATGTGTGAAAATATTGTAGTAGAAAATTGTATTGATTAAATCTAAAATTAAAATTAATTTTAAAAATTCAGCCTTACCTTTCCAGTCCATTTGACACCTTTCCAAATGGCAAAATAGCAGGCTACCCAAGCGATAAATAATGTAAAAGCCAATGGCCAACGGATCGAACCCAACTCTCCCATTCCTCCGGTCACTTGTAAGACATTATTTCTGAAAATTAATTATAAGTTAGAAAAAATGTGAGCAAAGAGATACTGAATCGTAGGTATGTCTCACTCCCAATATTCTTTAACAGGACTGGAAAAGTGGGAAGAGTTGACTTTGCAGAGGGAAGCGGTCGATCCGTATCGGACAAAGCACTGGCGCTCGTCGTTCGCCATTTCGTACTCCGATTTGCACTTCTGCGAGTTCCATACGTTCGAACAGCCTCGCCATGGTACATCCGCGCTCAATGAGTTGTACACATAGTAGAGCGCCCAGGCCAACACCACTATGTAGTAGACGTTCAGCCAAAACGCCATCACTGCCGCCGCATAGCCCACTCCTAACACATTAGGATTTCACTCGTTTTATTCATTTTGATTTTATATTTAGTTTATATTTTATGTTAAATTGGATCAATTAGGAATGATCTGAAGACATTTCTGCCATCAGATGATAATTGGTAATAATCTATAAGCATTTTGTATTTAAAAACCAAAATATATTAATTTTTATAAAATTTTATTTAGTTTATTTTTTAGTCGTAATTTATAGCCCAAATTACAGTGACATTACAAATGAGATGAAAAATAAGACAATGCTATAGCCATAATAATTACTACTAGTAAAAATAATTTTTAATTTAAAAAAAATATCTTAAACTAATTATTATAAAAATAATAAAACATAAATTTTATTAATAATTATTTTTAATTATTATAGTTTGTTTTTTAAATTTATTTATGATAGCTATATAACTCTAATATAACTAAATTAAAAAAATAATATTTTAATTTTAAACGATTAAAAACAGATAAAATTTTAATCATTTCAATCATTAAATCTAGAATAAATTAGTAAAATATTTATCATTATTTTAAACAAAAATTAAAAAGTATTTTTTATCAATAATAAAGTTGTCTTAAAGACAAATTTTAGTTTGAGCAATAATAGTTAAATACACAAAATATCATACATTTAAAAGTGTACGAAAGTACAGTTCAAAACCAAAATCAGACAAATTATATTCTAGGCAAGGTGACAAATTTTAAATAAAGTATTTGTAATATTTTTCAATTAAAATAATCTTATTTTTTCCCAAAATACGCCACAATAAAAAATTAACATTTTAATTAATAGCAAATAAAAAATTACATTAATATTTTGTAAAATATTTTTTTAATAAACCATTTTCTTGCAATTTAAAAATCTTTTTGTAGCTTGTGACAAGTAAAGTAAGTCATTCTATTAAATAAAGCATTAAAATTGCAAATGATAAAATTAATGATTCTGAAGCAGATAGTAAACAATATATTTGTTGGCAAAAACAAATTTTGTCTTTACTTTTAGCACTAAGAGGATGTGTAACGCTCTGAAAAAATAACAATAGACGGGAATAATATAATTAATAAAATTTCTACTATGTGCCTATGTATGAATCGTTTCTAAAATTCATTATAAATTAATTACAATTTCTTAAATTTTAATGAAAAATATATAATTTCTTCAAATTTCTCGAGTTTAACCATTTCGAATACTAATATTGACTGTATGAACAAATTTACAAGAAAAAAACTTGCACATAATAATCTCTTTAAAATTAACTAAGTTATATACATTAATAAATTAAATAATTGAAACTCTTAGTTGTGTTAAATGAATTAATTGCTTTAAATTCTAGTGTTAATCAAACGGTTTAATTATACTTTTATTAAAAGAATTTAAACACAGAGTCTAAATACATGTACATAATTAATTTTACAAGTAATTTTTTTCATTATTTAAAACAAATTACTGCAAAATTTTTAAAATAAAACTTAAATAAAGTTATTATAAATTATCAAAATTTACCAGAATTTAACGGATATAACTTATAAATCTCTTATATGCATTTTACAGTCACTATTTAACGAAAGTCAAGTTCAAAACCAAAATCAGGCAATTTATATCCTCGGCGAAGTGACTACATTTCCTAATTTTAAACTAATATCACTTTTGAAAATTTTTATTTCTTAAGTTTATTTTGTTTTTATATAAATTTACTAAGTTTTAAAAATGAATAATATTTATAACATTAATATTTTTTCAAAAAACCCGGATTCACAATAACAGTATTTGATTCAATTAATCATATATTTATACAAATTAAACCGAATAAATTCATTGAATACACTGTTTTACTTTTATAATTAACACAAATTTAATTAAGATAAAATAAAATAATTATTTTCAAATTTACTTTTATATTAATTGAAAATCATTAGACTTAAAAACATTAGTTCAATGTTTAATATATTGGTAATAGTTTAATTTTAATATTCTTAATGTTTTGTAATTAAATCACTTTGCCGAGGATATAAATTTCCTGATTTTGGTTTTGTACCATGCTTTCGTTAAATAGTAACTGCACAGTATAATTTATTCTGATACAGTCAACTCTAAAACGCCATAATATTTACAATGCTCTCTACTACCATCCCTTCCCTTTTACTATTCCATGTGATCACATTACACAACACTACGTTATTTGGGTAATATTAAAGAGAATAGGACGGGGATAGAGGGTATTCTAATTTGTGGTTAGTCTGCTCTGTGTTAAAATGATGATTTATTAAAATTTAAATATTTATTAAACCATTTAATGAATTTAAAAAATATATATTTTTAAATGAATAAAACAGTATCTGAGCTCTAATGGAAATTTAATTAATAAATGATAGAACGCATCTGTCCGCTGCCGTACGGACTATTGTTTACACTCTTCTCATTAGACCAAAATTTTCAGGGGTTTAGAAAAAAAATGATTTTTTTTACTTTAATTTGGTTGTTGTCTCTGTTGTGCAGCCCTGTGCGCAAAGCTTTTCTTTAAATACGCTCAATATGTTTCAAATGGACTAAATTGGAGGACATTTGGGAGGTTTTAAACGTTTGGCAAATATTAATATTTAATTTATATGAGTTTTTACATTTAAGAAAATCCAAAACGCTTTCGCACATTCCCTAGTTCTGAAGCCAATATCACAATAATAATTAATTAATTAAATTTATTGGACATATTAATAAATCAATAATCAATCTTTTAAATCATAATTAAAATAAAATTTGAATTTATTACTTCTTAATTAATTGTCATTTTAATACAGAGCAGGTTAGTATTTAACTTCTTTTTTAAGCGCAGTATTTGGCTAAAATAAAAACTACAGTTTAAAATTCATAGAAGTTGGCTTGTGCATATACATAGAAAACTCACTAGATAGTAATTTTTCATATAATTTATTTTATATTTGTGGACTCTAACAATATATAAATAAATAAACATAATTATTGTATAACAGAGTTAATACAATACTGTAATATAGTATATTGTAATACAGAGTTAATTATAGCAGAGTAGTAGAGTTAAAACTTAATTCTAAATTTAATATAAATAAATTTTAACCATAAAATGCTAAACTTTATAACACATCTAAATATTAAATTGTATTTATGAGCAAAATTAGAATACTGAGCATAACTAGACTTTATCTGGATTTATACATAATTTATTTTTTAACTCATTTTAAACTGAATCTAGAAACATTTTAAAAATTCTAAACAAAATAAATCTAAAAAATTTGTAAAGAATCAATAAACCATATAAAAAGATTTGTAAATTTATTTAATATAAAACATAAATAATTTAAAAACAAATTCAAACACAAAATGCTTATTCATTCAAAATCTTTTTTGATCCAAAAGTTCCAAATCAGCGATATTTTTGAATACTTTTCGTACTCTTGTATATAAAGTTGTAAAATTTCTATTTTTATTTCTTGAAAACAGTAGATATAAAAATTAAAAAACAAATTCTGATTTATAAACAAGAGATTTGTTTATTTATTTGATAAAATCAACACATAAATAATTTTTCTTTTAAATTCTAACACAATTTCAATACATCTTATTACTAATAAATATAAACAATATTATTTTCATTTGTTTAGACTTTAAATGCGTTATTAAATTTAAAAAACAACTTTTTAATTTATAAATTCAAACAAAACTCGAATTATCAAGATAATAAATAATTATTTAACGCAATTTTATTTTAAACCCATAAAACATAAACAATACGATATACAGTATGTTAATATTTTTTATATTATTTATAGTTTAAATTTTATTTACAGTCAACTATGGATTTTAGACTGTCATGAATTCTGTTTTTCTCCGAAAATTATGCCTCAATTTTCGGTCCCGACTCCAGGTCTGAAGCCCTTAGTTGACTGCACTTAGAGAACCAAACCATAAAAATAAATTTCAATGAAATTTATAAACAAAATTTCCCCATTTTTCAAAATTAAACATTTACATTATTCTAACTGTATATAACTAAACACAAAAACTGAGTTAACTTATTTTAAAATATTTTGAGTCAGTTCTTGTATATCAATAGTAATGAGAATATATATTTTTAATTAAAATTTATTAAACATTATAATAAATTGAAATTTAGCGTCAAATGCATTTAAACATAAACATCAAAATAGATTACTGACCGATATCAGTGATGCAATTTTTTAATGCAATTATTTTTAGTTAAATTTAATAAAATAATATTTGACATCGACGGACATTTTTGTAAGACAAATGTCTTTCTAGAATACTCATATCCTAATAAAATAGTTTAAAATATATTTTAATTTTTGTTAATCAAATCAATCAATATTATCTAAATTTAGGTTTAAAATCAGAGATCGAGAAGGTCAGCCGATCCAGGGGGGATCAGGGGAGGGATTTTTCCAAAAACGCTAAAAAACTTATATATTTATAATAAAATTTTACTTAATTTAACTAGATTTAAACCGGATTTAGCACCAATTTAGGGAAAATAAGTTGACGGGGGTACCTTTTCGCGGGCCAAATGCTAGGGGTGGATAAATTCTAAAATTTTCAAAATCAAGGGGAAATTTTTGGTTCCTGTTTAAAATGGTAGATCTTAGCAAATTATATATGACATTAACAAATTTGCAAAAACCTTATTTGAAACAAATTTAGCTAGACTAAATTAACTAAATTTAAAAACACAACTTTATAATTTTGACCAAAAATGCTTAAAATAATTTCCTTTTAACTTAAAAAAACTTGGCTATGTCATTTTTTAAGTTCAATCTATTAATACTTCAATTCAACTTTTTTCAACTGCAAGTCAAGTCATAAAAGTTAATAATGTTTAAATTTGGCAAAAACACACATTATTTTTCTAAATTTCCAACATAATAATATTCCACAAAATTAAATGAATTAAATCTAACTTGATAATTTCTAGACATATATTCTTAGACTTAAATATTTGTAGGGGACATTTAACCTTTTTAACAATATTGTCTAAGCTTGAAAATTTTATGCTTATTCTACTCTTTGTAAAATTCTACACAAAATAATATTTCAAATTCTTTTATTTATTATAGTTTTCGAAATTTCAAAGCTCAAAGGGGAGGGGAGGGGAGGAAGAAAGAGAACACAAGAGAGAGAGAGAGAGAGAGAGAGAGAGAGAGAGAGAGAGAGAGAGTTGAAAATTGTTGTCATATTAAATTACTTATAAAATTACTAATTTATTAATCTAAGGTTCTTTATATAAGCGATCTTAAGTTAAATATTAAAAATGACACATGTGTAATTTTAATTTATTATATTAGATTTAAATGATTTCTGGGCACAAGTACCTTTTTTAGCTAAACATGTGCTTAATTTTTTTGTAATTAATAAATAACATTTATAATCCAAATAAAACATATCAATGATTAAGAAAATATTAAACTATATTCTAATGCAAGTTTAATTGCATATAATTAGTTATAAATTAGAATTATAACTATTTTGTTTTTGCTTTTGTACTTCAAATTATTTTGACTATCGGGAAAATTTATCTTTAATATGTAACAAAAACGTAAATTTGTAATTAAAATATTGATAATTATAGGAACAAAATTATAAAATTTAAATACTGTAAATTTATAGCTTGCAAATATATACTCATTTGTATAACTTACTGGCAACTAAAATACAGTTCTAAATTATAGATGCGTATTTATGACAATAAATTTCTATATTGCTAATTGTTAAAAAGTTTTGGCTAATTTTTGTTTTGTATTTTTATTGTATCAATGTTTATTCTTAAATTAGTATTTTTGCTATTTTAACTCTGTCTGTCTCTAATTTAGACTATATTACTAAATTAGACTATATAACTATATCTTACATGTATATTTTATATCTTTCAACTTTAAATAAAAACTAATATTAGAAATATTTTCAAATAAATTTATTTTAAAATTTATTAACTTACACCGAAAATTATTTAAGCTTGCTTGGAGTTGAATGGCAATTATTACAAATTAAATTTATGAATCTAGAATAAACTAACTTATTAACTAACCTTAAATTTGTTTCTAAATGGGCCTAAATGGCAATATACAAAGTAATTTTTATTATGCATAGTTCTAATATTACCGGTGTAATATTTAAGATATTGCAAAATTTTTAATTTTTTTATTTAAAGTTTCAATATTAAGTCTAAATTACGGCTTTTAATTCAAACTAAATACACTTAAAATTTTTAATAAAAACAACATTTTTAAAATACGTAAAATTAAGATTATTACTGATTTGTCATTTATCGGTTAGCCAATGTCGGCCAAGTCAAAGATATAGCTAGGGGTAAAATGGTGGCATTTTACCAAATCTTTAGGGAGTATATGGGAAAGTAAAATAGGCGACATTTTTCTCAACATGTCTGCAATTTAACCCAATTTAACTAAATTTAAATCAAATTTTAAATAAATTTAGTTAATTAAATTAAATTTAAACAGAATTTAACACCAAATTATAAACAATTTTAACCAATTTTTAATTTGTCTGCAATAACCGTCTTTTATATTACAAAATAAAGTAAATTAAAAAATTGTTAAATAAAACAATTTAGAATAAAATAAATGTGTTTGCTAGAAAACCCTAATACATTATAATTTTAAAATTTATTATGATTTATGATTAAGAAACTCAATAACACAAGAATTTGAGAAAAAAAGTTTTTATCTTCAAAAGATTTTCGCATTATTTTTTAAATGAGTGAAAGGCAGTGATCCGGCAAATAAACTCACGATGGAGTTTGGTTTGCTGTTTATGATACAACTTATTTATTTAACTTAATAATTAAGTATTAAGTATTTAATATATTATATTATTATTATTATTAGTGACATTATTGCAATGACGACCCAATGACAAAAGACAATTCTAAACTGTAAATTTTTATTAAGATATACTTATTAAAAATATAACAAGCAAACTTGATATGTTATAAACATCAAGCAATTTATTAATTATAAGAACTTTACTCAACAGGTAATGAATTAAGAAGCTTTATTGCATAAATGGACAAGTTTTTATCACAAATTACTTTTTCTGTAAAAATATGTTTTAATTTAAACCCATCTCTTGTTTGAGATATTTTAAAATTATTTTTCATATTTGTGGAACAGTGTTATAATCGTATATAAATTTAAAAACACATTTTAAAACTTTTGTGTGTCTTCGAACACTTAGGGGTTTGAGATTAAGAAAATCTTTGAATGTAATTTAAATCTAATTTATTAGCTTGGAGACAAATATATTGAGTAATATTTTTCTGAACTGATTCAATTTTACATTTTTTTCCTTATTTGGAATCTAAACAAAATTACAATACTCAATGATCGGAAGAATATATTTTTATATAATTGTAACAAAATTTTATATTTTGCAAAAGAAAAGTCTACGAATTGTAATCCATTTTCTCATTGAATTTTTGTGCACATAATCTGTGTGTTTGCTAAAACTTAACTTATTATCTAAAATAAAATCTAAATGTTTATAATGTGTATGAATAGGTATTAATTAGTTGTCAATAGAATAATTGGGAAAATTGATGTCTTTTTTAAAAGTAATTCTTAGATGAGAAGACTTTAAAGTATTTAAATTTTGCGTTAAAAATATCTGTTGTCTTAAAATAAACCTTGGTCTTATCATACTAATAATTTGTAAAATTAATTACAAATAAATAATATATGCCAAATAGTTAAAAAATTTTAAAGTTTAATTTACTAAAAACAAAAAATTTTAGGTTATAATTTTTTTAATATTTTTTAAGTAGCAAAGGATATGAATAAATAATTAAAATATAAAGAAAATTTGCTAATGTTGCCAAGCAATATTAAACAAGTGGCATCAAAAACTTGAAAGTTCCTATGCCTGAGTATAATAAATAATTTATTAAAGCACAATAAAGACACAGTTGTAATCAGCAATATTTTTATTATTCTTAGTTTATTAAAGAAATTCCCATAACTTTCAAAACATAACTTGACTTAAATTAATATATAGAAAGTTCTATCACTATTTACTATTTAATATATTTTAATAAAATTAATTTATATTTCATACTTTACTAATACTAAATGTATTTAAATTAAAAAATATTTTCAATATTATTTTAACTTATGATAAGTTAACTTATGGTGCCAAAAGAAATTTAAATAATTATTTTTTTTTCCAAAAACATTTTTTTGTAACAAGCAACATATTATGTCAACCAATAAGGGTAGGATATTTAGGTGGGTTTTATTTAAATTATTTTATTACTTATAAATTATAAGTTATAATACTAGATAAATTATATTTTATCAAATTTTTTTTAATTTTGGCATAATTTTTAATTACCGTATTCTCTCAAATATTAGTACATGTACATATAAGGTAAGTTTGGGCTTCATGTACTTATACCCAGCGGTATGTATACATGTACTTATAAAATGAGGAAAACAGTCGTATTTTGTAAATAAATTTTATTCAAATATTTTTGATAAAAAACGCAAGAAATAAAGGTTTAAAAGATATCAAATATTTGAAAACTATTCAAAACGAAAATAGAGATAAGAAATCATGTGATTATAGTAACTTATCTTAGACTTAAAGATTTTCATTTCTTTTGAAATCGTTTAAAATATTTGTGAACAAATAAAAAATATATTTGAATTAATTATATTTAAAATAAATTTTGAAAATATTTTAAATAAACTATGAAGTTATAGTTAAATCGGTTTCAATTGCTTGGATTAAAATTTCTGAAGAATTAATTAGAAAGTTTTTTATTGGCTGTGAAAGTCTTAGTAATTGCAAGAATGAAAACTTGCATTCAAAACTTAGGAATTTTGTAGAATTTGAAAAATTAAAACAATTGACGGTAATTCAGAATTAACCGATGATGAAGACAATGAAGATATTGAATCAGAAGAAATCGATAACATTAATTTTGAATAATTTATAAGTTTATTGAATAGAATCATAAAATTTTAAAATTTAAAACATTTTGCGTTTATTATTGAAGTTTGGGTTTACCTCGCCTTATAAGTACATGTACATAAAGGCTTTGGACCAAATTTAGGGAAATGGTATATTTCATCTTATATGTACAAGTACTAACATGTAAAGAAATACGGTAATTTCAACTCACAGTCAAATTAAAAAATATATTAAATAATTATATATAATTAATAAATTTATTCTAAAATTTGACAGTTTCTTTTATTGGTATACAAACTGTAATTCATTAGAGTAAAGGCAATGTCGGAAGATCGCGAAAAATGTTTATTTTAAAAAATCATTTTAATCATACTTAATACATATAATATAATAGTAGA
>JAQFXP010001978.1:0-16827 GCA_034693685.1 Belba bartosi
TTTATATTATTTATATTATTTATATTATTTATATTATTTATATTATTTATATTATTTATATTATTTATATTATTTATATTATTTATTTAATTTATTTTTTGATTACAATTTTCAGATATTATGTTACTAATACAATTTAGAATTACAAAATTATTAATATATAATTATTTGTGAGTCTGTTTGTGTAAATCAAACTCAATTTGAGGCTATTGTAAAAAATATATTTAAATTATAATGTTAGTTTAGCGTTCAAGGTAAATTTTATTTATTTTTGACTGTTTATTAATGACATCATTTAGTCAGCATAATGATATATTAAAAGAAGTTTGACCTGATTTATTATTGTAAATTTTTGCATATACGTTTTATTAATTTTATGTTAGATTACTGTTAAACATTTTATTTAAGAAATAATTGTTTAACATTAACGCAAACTGAGTTTTAACCAATAATATTGCTACGAAATATTTAATGCCATATAATATTTTTTATTGTTTAGTTAAAAAAAATAATCTGATATAAATTGTAAAATAAGCACAATATAAAATTTATCTCTAATTTATAATGATAATTAGAATTATTAAATTAAAAAATAAAAAAGTAAAATTGATTACCAAGACAATTATCTTATTAAATTTATATTAAAATACAATTGTTTTAACAAGAGTAAAATAATGAAATAAATTATAAATTATAAAATGTTTTAAAGTTTAATATTGTAATTTTGCTACTCAATTAAACTAAACTATTCCAACTTTGCTAAAGCAATTAATTTATAAAAATTAACTATCAAAATATGTTACAGGTGTTGATTTATTTAAAATTTATTTAATGTTTGATATTTATTAATAAATTAATGTTCAATTATATAAATAACTATATTAATACAATAAATAAACACATAAGTTTATGACATGTTAAAAATGATATATTTATAGTGTAGATTAAGTAAAATTTGTTTTGTTATTTTTTATTTAATAATAACTGTTTTTTTTAAACTTAATTTAATAAATATTTTAAAGTTAATTTATATTATATTAATATTATTTCAGATATAACGTAAGAATTTAGATTTAAACTATTAATATACATAGAATATAGTATAAATTATAAGAATAAATGTTTAATAAAAATTAATTATTTTATATGTTATCAAATTAAATTATTAATGTATTTGTTAATGTACGAGTAAATTGATATCCGCATAACTACATCTGTGAGAAATAATTTTAAAGTAAAGTTAATATATTAGCGCTTAAATTAAATTATACATATATTTATTGCTGTCTTTAATGATACATAAGTAATGTGTTGCATTTATTGATTAATATATATTAACTTGAGCGCTTATAACCTCAAAATTACTCCTCAAAGGAGCAGTAATGCGGACTTCAATTTACTCGTACACACTCACATATTAAGCATTACATTATATAAAATAAAATTATAATATTTATGCATAATTTTTGTATTTATGTATTTAATAGATTAAATAATATTTTTAATTAAATTTCGTTCAAGTTATGTTATATTTATTTAAGTATTTATATATTTGTAATTTAATTAACATTTGCATATTATTTAAATTTGTTTTAATATGCATGTGTGTTTTCTAATTAATATTATTTATCAATTATCAATTAATAATAACTTTTATTAAGGAGTTTTTGCATTTTTATTATATCTAAAAAAATATTATATTATAATTACAGTCTTTTTTTATTGAGGATCACCTCAGTGTCTATCGTCCAAAATAAGAATCACATTAACCGCATTGAGGATCACTCGATTCATATCAATGCGTTTTGTGCAGTACACCAAATACTATGGGTTTCACTGCCAAACGCGCTCTGTGCGTAATCTGTGTACAACGCGTTTGACAGTAAAGCCAACAGTATTTGGTGTACTGCACAAAACGCATTGATATGAGTCGAGTGATCCTCAATGCGGTTAATGTGATTCTCATTTTGGACGAAAGACACTGAGATGATCCTCAATCTGGATAAAGTGATCCTCAATAAAAAACAACTGTACTATTAAAATAATAATTTTGTAAATTTTTTTAAATGCCAAATTTTTCTAAATATTATATAGGAGGTATTCGGCCAAGCGTAACAATCTATTTGAATGCATCACTTTTATGTAAAAAAGTGATACAAGTGCTATGTATTTAGTGCTAATAAACACTAATTTTGTTCCCATCATTTCCCAAAGACAAAAATTAATATCATTTGATTCAGTTTTTTAGTTCTTACATAACCTGATGTTAAAATTTTGTTTCATTTTAACCCCAAAAGATCTAAATAAGATTTTTCAAATTGCTTATTCTTTTAACATTAGAGGGTTCTAAAATTATTTGCACCCTATTTCTTGCAGAATACCTCCTTTTATTAATATTAAAATAACATTTAAATGCATAAGATAAAGCTCGTTTTAAATATATATATATATGTTTAATTAATTTCTATTTGTGGTAATATCTGATTATTTTGTGAGTTATATGTTATTCTAGTTATATGAATATTATTTGTTAGAAACAAATTATGTTTTATATTTATATTGTTTATAATATTTGTAATGCGTTTATAATAAAGAAAAATATTTTGAAACAAAATAAGACAAATGTCTGAAAACATAAGAATCGAAAAACCAAACCATAAGCAGAATATTGATGAGATGAGACACAAATACTCATCAAAATACATTTTCGGGTATATTTCATATACGACAGTTGGGAGTGGAGAAAATTGAACAATAATTGCAAATATATTATTTTTTTCAAGAATCTTTAAGCGCTTTTCTAACATAATTTTATAGTACTCTCTATAACATTCAATTTTATTGTTGCATAAGTTAAAGCAATATTTAATAGTATCAAGATGAAAATAGGTTTCATGACTATTAAACTTTAGATTGCTACTTTTTATGTAGCAAAATCTGTTAATGTTATAAAATTTAGTCTTGTTAATAAAGACATTAATCTGGCATTTATGTATGCATTCTTCTTTGGTTTGTTTATCAAAACAAATGCCTTTAATTGGTTTGAATTTATATTCAACTATATCTTTACGGTGTGTTAATAAGAAAGCTTTATATTTGTGAAACTCAATTAGGTTTAAATTTTCTAATGAATTTTTATAGAGATGAACTTTTCTCTCGTGTATCTTGGTGAATAAAGGACCATTTTTTAAAAGTGTTTTATTTTTGACTATAATCTCAACCATATAATCAAATTTGTTGTCCAATCGGTATCTGTCGTCCGGTTCGCCATTTAATTGAGAAAATATTGTAAAACAAAACATTTCTCCGCTTATAGATTGCGTATAATTTTCAATTGTTTCACAATCTATACTATTTGATTCATTTGTATTTTTTTGCCAAATTATACAATCAAATAGTTGTCTTGGTGATTTTAGCATTTGAAATTGTTGACTAATTGTAAAATTATTAATATATTTAATTAAATCTCCATGGTTTCTATTCAATATTTGATTATTTAATTTATTATAATTAAAAGCTTGTGTTTTATTTAGACAGACAATAATTGCCGGCAATAATGACGCGTTTTTAAACCAAACATTAGTAGTCGTTTCGTACGAAAAGTATATTTTATTTATTTTATAGATTTGATAAACACATCCAATCAAACATAAAATTCTAGCTAAAAATTTGTAAAATACTTTTGCATGTATTGACTTTATTTTTACCATTATATATATTTTTTTCAACTAGGCAATGTAAAATAAACTATTAGTATTATAAACTAAATTTAAAATTAATTTTATACAAATACAAATTATATATATAAACTTTCTAGTACGGTACTTTACAGTAAGTTTAATTAGGTTTTATTGAACTTTGAAAATTATATTTTAACTTGTGTATTTATAATTAAAAATATTTTAACAAACTAGAAATGATTGAACAGAATACAGAATTCAATGTATTAGTAATAAAATTATAACAACACTTATATTTAAAAATTGCCAAACTTTATTTGTTTTTAAAAAACAGTATCCATAGCAAAATAAAATTTTAATAAAAATTTAATTATTTAACATATTGTTTGTTATATACTGTATATTTATTTTATTATTTAAATTTTTAAACCGTTTTTTATTTTAAATAGTTTTCAAAAATTTAAATACAACATAAAATAAAATGAAAATATATGTAAAATAAAAAATAAAGTTTAATTAAATTTTTAAATAAATAATATGCTTAATAATTGCAAAATTTGTGTTTAAAAAATAATATCTATAGCAAAAATATATGTTAATAAAATTTTAATTATTAAACATTAAATGTTTGTCATATACTGTAAATTTATTTTATTATTTATTTATTTTACTTATAAAACATACATAGAGTTACAAATTATATGTTTTATAAAATATTAGATTTAATTACAATTTTTATTAAATAAATAATATTAATTAAAATTAATAAATCGTTTAGTTTTCATATTTAATTAAGTAAGTTATATTATACAAGGTGTCCAGGTTATGACCAATTTATTATTTAAAACTACAAAAGATAGTGATATTATTTATGTTTTTTAGCAATTATTTCAATAATTGCAATAATTATTTAAATAAATTATTATTAAATTTTTAAACAATAATAGTGTTTTATAATGAAAAATCAATATAAACTTAATAATTTATTTCTTGTTTAATTAAAAACTAACAATCAATTTATTATAAAATATTAGTTAAGATTGAATAATAAAATAATTTTGATAAAATCAATAATATGTAAATTTACATTAGAATAATATTATTTATTATCTAATTAAGTTAAAAATATAAAAAAAATTATTATTTTAAATAATTTAAAATTAATTTACTAAATAATTTATTTTAAGTCATATATTGTTTAATCTAGAATTAATTTTTGTTAAATAAAATTGTGTCAAAAATTATTAATTTCTTTTAAAATAAAAAAATTTATCTTAAAAGTAATTAATTAAATGTTAAATCACTTTATATTTAATCACTGTATCGAAGCATTTATATCTAATCAATACTAAATTCTTAAAGATTTATATAATATAAATTGTTTTAAATATATTTATATAAGTGTTTAGATTTATTAAAGTTTTTAATGGTTTTACTATATTTTGCTAAATATGAATATTTTAACTTGTACCTTATTTTTATATTTTTATGTATTTTTTATAGATAAATATTGTTCGGGTTATAAATTTATAACCGGAAAATTTACTCTACCAGTTTATAGTAAAATCTCGGCTAACTATACCGTTAAATATTATTCTCAACAAGTACATTTAATTAATATTTTATTATTATTATAGTTATAGTTATAGTTATAGTTTAACATGTTTAAAGTTCTACATCTATATTAATTATTTATATAATTATATATTTATATTAATATATAGATTAAAATTGATTTAAATAAAATTTATATTTATATTAATGTTTTTGATCTTAAATACAAAAACAGTTTAATATATTTATACCAACCTATAGCTAATGAAACATACATTCAATTGACTAATAGCTCGATCACTTCGGTTATGCAAATCAAGACCAATTCAAACAGCGATACCTCATATCCGTTGAGCACTGGTGTAACGGCTGTCCGATATTCTTCTATACAGGCAATGAGGGCGACATCACATCACTGGCAGCAAAGTATGGCTTTTTGTGGCAAAATGCCAATCAATTCAAAGCTATGATTGTGTTCGCCGAACATCGCTATTATGGAGAGTCCGTTCCGTACGGAAACCAGAATATGGTTTAGCGTTAAATTGAGAGATTGTTTGAAAGAATTTAAAATTAATGTTAGTTTGAAAACAATTACAGAATTCGAGTCAATTAGGATTTCTAACCACTGGTCAGGCTTTGGCTGATTTTGCGGAACTAATCCAATATCTGAAGGAAAGTATTTCAAACGCAGCCAATAGTCCAGTCATTGTGTTTGGCGGCAGTTATGGAGGTTTGACTTAAATTAATATTTTTTATCTATTTATTTATAATAATAATAATATAAGTTTTAAATAGGCATGCTATCAGCTTGGTTCCGAATGAAATATCCTTACTTGGCTATTGGGTAATTAAAAAATTAATTTGAAAAATATTTTGTTAAATTATTTATAGATCTTATCAAAAGCAGAGATTGAGAAGGTTAGCCGATTCAGTGGTGGGGGGGGGGGTGGTTCTTCAAAAAACGCTCAAACCCATATATTTTAAATCAAATTTACCTTGATTTAAACTAAATTTAATTTGATTAACTGGAATTAAACCAAATTTAGCCCTAATTTAGAAAAAATTTCCTAATTTAATTTTTTTTTAATTTTGTCGGCTTTCTTCAGCGGCCGGCAAAAAGTAGAGGGGTTAATGCTAAGGATATAAATGCAAAATTTTAAAATTAGGGAGTTTTTTCTAATCCCCTTTCTCAATCTCTGATCAAAAGAATAATTTTTATATAAAATAAGTGATATATATATATGAAAACATGTCTTAACTCGTGTTTATCAGTTAAGCCAATGCTTTATTGTTAACATAATGTACAGTTAATCTGGATTTAAATTGTTCGGTTTTCAACATAAGTAATTAGATTTTTTAAAACCCGTCAACAATAAATCTTGCAATAACTATGCTAGGTTGTTAAGCAAATTGAGTAACGGCAAGCAAAATTTATTAATTTTAGATTATATTTGGTATTATTTCAATTGCCTTTAGTTTAATTGAGTTAATCCTAAATACAAAAAAACTTCGGTTTAATACAACAAACTGTTTATTAAGTTTAAATTTATTTTAATAATTTTATATTTGTTAAATATATCAAAATCATAGCCAATATACTATATTATTTAAATTAATTATTAAGTCAACATTAAAATTGATTAGATGTATGTATGTATGTAACCTGTAGAGCCGTCGCGTCAAGCGCTCCGATATTCTTATTCCGCGATAACAATTGCAATGATTTGTATAAAACCATTACTAAAGACTTCGAAAACTATTCACAAAACTGTTCGCAAAGTATTCGAAACTCTTGGCCCGCAATACGACGAATAGCGCTGACAAAAGACGGACTCAATTGGTTAAGTCAGACATTTGAGTTATGTATACCATTGACGACAGGCACTCAATTGGAACTCTTTATCAGTTGGCTAGCTAATATTTGGATGTATTTGGCCATGTCAGATTATCCTAACCCAGGTGCCTTGGTAGTTCCGTTACCTGCTTATCCACTTCGTGTGAGTATTTTAATTAATTAATTAAATTTTTGACTAAAAAATAATATATTTTTAAATATTTTAAAAATTAAATATTAGTTAACTGAAGAAATGTTTTTAAAACAATTTTATTTTAAAATAATTAATAGAAAATTTTATAAAATATTTTACTATTAATATGATTATTATTGCTATGAATGTCAGGAAACGTGTAAACAATTAGTGAATCTAAACCTAAATGACAGGCAATTAATCGAAAGCATAGCAAATGCGGCGAAAATATTCTACAACTCTACTGGTCGTACGGAATGTAATGATATAAGTGCTGTCCCTCACGGTGCTGAGAACTGGTTTTATCAGGTTATTTATTTAAAATTTGATAATTATAATTTATCTTAAATTTAAAAACTAATTCATAACAAGAAACTTTGATTTTTGCTTCAAAATAGCAAGATCCTGCCAATTTAACCCACATACATTATCTAACTTAATTTAAATTAGAGTTTTAAAACTTTAAATTAATAATTATACACAGTTGTGGCAACATCTCATAATTTAAAAGAATTAATTAAAATCTTAACTGTTTACCAATTAAAAATTGTGTATCTGCATAGGACTAAGATTGATTTTTGCAGATATATTATTTTTGTATATCTAACAAATAATATAAAAGCTAACAAACATTTTAATTTCTCATCTTATGGCCACCACTGATTAATCACATCATATTGCAATTTTTATGCCTTGAAATATGAATCAAATTGAGTTAAGATATTTTCACATTTTTATTTTTTGTTTTTGAGCAAAAACCAAAGTTTCAGATTACAATTAAGAAATATTTTTTTAATTAAAATTTTATTTTTAAAATATTTTAACCCAAAAATAATTTATAGATCAATTTTATCAAAGTTTTTTATTTTTACAATTATTTTCGTTATTTTAATATTTTTGTAGCAATTAAAATTAAAGTGATGTTTAAAATTTACTTTGTTTTTAAGTAAAAAATTTAATTAAAAAAATAGTACATCAATTTTAATTTATATTTTATCTAGCAACACGTTCCTAATTATAATGTAAAAATTAGAGATTGGCAAAATATAAAAATCAAATTATTTGTTAAACATATAAAAACAGTATATCTAAAATGTCTTCATGAAAACCCCAGCGGACATTGCAGTTATATTATTTTTGTATGTTTAGTAAACAGTTAAAATGTTAACTATTTTGAACTATGAGACGTATCTTACATTGGTAATAATGAATGTTAACAATCTTACATTGGTAATAATAAATGTTAACATAAAATTACAAAACATTATTCTAAATTAGGGTGATGTGTGTATGTTTTACAATAAATTGAGCTTAATGAATTTGATAAACGTTTAACATATATTCTTTAAAATTTGTTATTTTACAAATAACTATAATAAAGTTTGACTTGTATAATTAAATTGCAAACATAGATATGCACTGAATTAGTAAATCCAACATGTTCAACTGGCGTAACTGATATGTTTGAGGCAAGCGCTTGGAATTACACACAATATTCCGACAATTGTTTCGAAAGTTACGGCATTTATCCGGAGTTTGAAAAACCGATTATTATGTTCGGCGGACATCATATCAAGACTGCGACGAATATTATATTCAGTAACGGATTGCGAGACCCACTCATTGGAGGCGGGGTTTTGCAAACACTGGCTCCCACTTTGCCCGCAATTCTTATACCCAATGCCTGCCATCACGAAGACCTCATGTTTACCGGACCTAATGATCCGCCAGAGCTAAAAGCCGCCAGAGTTCAGGAGTTGGCGATAATTAAGGATTGGATTAATGATTATTACAAAAAATATAACTTTTTTCCATTGAATAAAAAATAAAATTTTTGATAATGTTTTGAAAAGTTTAAAAGTATTTGTATTTCTGTTTTTGAAGTTTGTCTATCAATAGCTGCTTAATATGATTTGTATGAATTTGTCATCTCAAAAGCTTTATTTAATTAAAATTATAAAACAACTATAATTTTATTATTTTTTGTTATTTTATTATATATTTACACTTTTTTTTAATAAAAAATTAAAATTAAATTTATTAATTAGAACATCTTTAATGATAACACATTTATTAGCGACTACATTTTATATAATTTGTTGTACTCTATGTTTTCATGCATTTCTATTTATTTGTGCAAGATAAATATTTATTTTTATTTCAAAATTTTCACTAATATAAATAATTTTTGTTTTTAAAAATTATTTATATATATAAGCAAAAACTTTAATTAAATTTGTTAAAATTAAGTTAATTTTTGTCTAAATTTATCATGTTGTAAATATAAATTTAATATATTTATATTTATTTATTCAAATTTAAATAAAATTGTATAATATATTTTATCTAGCTAATTATAATATATGTATGCAATTATAATGAGCTGACATTTGAAAATCTATTTAATTAGCTTTATTTATTAGTTTTTGTTTAATTTTTTAATTATAATTTAATTGTAGAAAGTTTTTTCAAATGGAATCCTTAATTTAAGACAAACTTTGCATGATATCAAGTATAATAAATTATTAGTAATACTTGTATTACTAAAATTATACTATTAATAATAAATGAATAGAAATTTCCTCCAATTCTAACAATGGGTTTAAAAACAAGTTTTAGTTTGATATCAGAGATATAAATACAAATTTAGTTTGTGATAAAGATTGGATAGTTTGTTTATTTTTGAAATTATCATAATCCTAATTCATTTCATTAGGCATACATATAAATTGATAGATCGTTATATATATAACTAAATTTAGGTTTTTATTATATTGTTCAAATTTATAATGATTTAATGCACAAATATAAACATTAAATATAATAACAAGATATTTAAACATCACGTGCAAATTCAAAACAATATTAGTTTGAATATATAAAACTAGTTGTACAAATAAACTATTACTCTATATAGTATCAGGCATATTTTTGTCAATGAGTATGGCTTAATTATTTAAAACCCCAAAAAAATCAAATGTTAACTACTAGATATAATTATCATTTAAAGCGATAATAAATATTTAAAGAATTATATATTTTCTTAACATTTTAATTAAATAATTTATTTTTAAAACAAAAAATCTATAAAAACAATTTTGAAATAAACAATTAAATTTTTAATAATAAATAATAAAATATTTAATAATTAATAAATTGTAAATAATAAGACAAGTTATTAAATAAAAGAATTCTATAAAAACAAACTAGCTTAATGTTTAACATTTATATTAGCGTTTATTAATAAAATAATAGTTTATTTTATTTGTGCATAAAAACTAACTATTTAAAATTATTTCTGTTTAGATAAATTTTAAAATAATATAAATCAACAATATATTTGTTAATTAGTTAAACTTTTTATTTATAAATAAAACTTATTTAAGTTTATATTTTTAAAAATTAATTTTATATTTTAGTTAAAAACTAATAAAAATATAAATCAATTAATTAGAAATGAATTCAAATCACTGTATATTCTATAGAGAAAATGAATTAATGCAATTCTCGGATCAAATACTCAACAACAGAACTATTGTGGTTCAGTCGTATGACAAATCTCCGTATATTATCGTTCAGTAAGTTTATATTTAAATCACATCATTTTCAATTGATTTAAATAAAGTATTTATTTAATTCTTATTACTACTGTAGATACAATTTAGAAAATTTAATTTATCAGATATGTGGCCCATTATTATCATTAATAATAGAATTTTCAAAATCACACAAGACATAGTTATTATTAAATTTATTTTTGATAAATTAAACTTAATTAATAATTATAATAAATTTTTTAATTAATAAATTAGTATCACATTTGCGCCTGGACATTCACCTGTCAATAACATTTTCGACATAATTCTAAAATTTAAAAAAATGCATGTTGATTTATTTTTATTTCCGTTTACAGCATCTACATATTTATTGTTTTTACAACATTTCGAATCGTTTAATATTAATTTTGTTCTTACAAACTATATTGACTTTTTCGAATCTGGCTCATTTGTTAGCAAAGTTAATAATGGCAGTGTGCCCTTGTTCAATTATTTTAAATGTTTCGATTTTAATATTTGGATTCTATTAATTTGTACAATTTTAATCGTATCTCTGTTTTCTTCAATGTATTTGTTTAAATGTTTGGATATTTTTGAATATATTTGGAATTATTTTATTCTTTTATTTTCAAAATCTTTACAAACATTTATTTTGCGCTCAAATAAAAAAATAATTATTAGCTTTTGGTTGATATCAGCGGTTATACTATCAATCAGTTTCTGTAACCAGATATTGGATTCAATGATCAGAAGTGTTCCGATGGATAGAATCGATACTTTGGATCAGTTATCCAAACGAAGAAATATGAAAATTGTTGTCCACTTAGACAGTCCTATAATGTCATACATTAATCACGTAAACACAGACTTAGCAAGGAAAATTAAATCCCAATTAGAAATTTCAAAAACAAAAGACACAACTTCAATTAATATTGTCAAACGACTTAAAAATGGATCAATTGCCTTGCTAAATCATAAATACTCATTAATTTTTCATTTAATTAATTTAGCTAAATTAGACAAACAAAACAATTTAATTGACATGTTGCATTTATCAAAAGACAGCGGTGGATTAGAACCGTATTTTGTTCTTATTAATAAAAAAGCAAATTGTTTAATTAAAAATGCATTCAATAAATTGTAAGTTAAGTTTGTTAAATTTATTTTATTTTAATTTTTTTAGCATAATTATATATTATTTTACATAATTTTAGTATAACATCAGTACAAGAATCCGGATTATATGAGCAATGGTTTCGAGATATATTAGAATACAATCGAAACAAAATTAAATTAATTGATAAAAAAGTTGAAAACATTTTATGCGATTATAATGAGCTGACACTCGAAAATCTTTTCGATTTATTTTATTTATTAGTTTTTGTTTTGATTATTTCAATTATAATATTATTTATTATTTGAACTAATATTTGTAACATTTTACTATATTTGAGTTAATTTAACCAACGCTATTTATAAATTACATTTTAATATTTTTTTTTTTAAAATGTAGTAAATATTAATTAGTTTGATATAATCAGTAAGCTTTAGTGCACTCCCGGTATAAAGTGAAAATAATATTTATTTCTCCGTTGGTTGGAAATGTAAACTAAGTATTAAAAAGTTATTTGTGCCTAAATATATATAAGTTATGTTAATAAAAAAATTATTTCCAAATGCCAATAATTTAAGCCGTGATAATTAAAAACGAATTAACGATTAAATAAGTTGTATTGTATTAACTATTAAGCATAGCATTGATTTGAGATTTTTATTATTTAGTCATATATGCTATATATTCCAATTCATTGCTAAGCAGAGATCGAGAAGGGGAAATCAGGCAAAGATCCCCCAGATGGTGAAAATTTGGGTTTATTCCCCCTCCTAGAATTTGGTCCGCGAAAAGGTATTTCCCCCACTCGTCTTTTTGCCTGACGCCGAAGGCGCCCTCAAATATTTTGGATTTTTTTTGGCAAAATTAGGAATTTTTTTTAAATTGGTGCTAAATCCGGTTTAAATTTAGTTAAATTAGGCAAAATTTTATCATAAATATATGGGTTTTTGAGTGTTTTTGCAAAAATCCCTCTCCTGATCTTCCCCTAGATTTCTGGCCAAAATTTTAAGAAAAATCCCTCCCCTGATCTCCACCCTGGATCGACCGACCTTCTCGATCACTATTGCTAAGCATACTAACTAATATAATAAAACTTATTTAATAGTTGTCAATTAAAATTTTATATTAATAAAGTTGTTTTTTGTGTAATTATCTAGCTAAAATTGCTTTAAAAATTTGTAACACTATATTAACCTGTTATAAAAATGCAAGCAGCTTATTCAAAGTAGTTCTTGATTATATTTAAAATGCTATTAATGAGGCTAAAATTATATTTTTGTGCTAAATAAACTAAAAATATAAAATTGGGCAAGGCAGAGCAAGCATCGTTGCATAAAAATAATTGCAGCACTACTAACAACATTAACACAATTATTAATTTAGCTTAACAAATTTAATACTAGTTTGGCAAAATTGTGGTTTGGCTGGAATATAAAACTCCATATATTTCAGTCTTGTTAGTATATAATGTGAATATATTTTACTTTTTATTATTTCAATTTAATGTAATATTTTTACATATTTGTAATTTTATGTTTTTAAAAATTAAATAATATTTTATATTTAATAAACATCTATAAGAATTAATAAATGTAATTGTTACAAAATTGTAAACAAAATAATTAAATAAATTTATCTTAATTATTTATTTTAATTATTAATTTAATAATTTAATTTATATAATCAATATTGAATATAATAAAAATATAAATATTATTAAATATTTTAAATATATAAAGACATTTACAAAATATTAAAATTTATTAAAATGAATTAATGCAATTCTCGGATCAAATTGTCGACAACAGGACTATTGTTGTTTAGCCTGAGTATAAATCTACGTATATTTCTTTCGCTTTAGTATTTAAAATAAAAATAATTTGATTATTAATATTATTTTTCAATAGAAATATAATTGATTATGAGTTAGATAAAATGCAATACAAAGTATGTGGCAATAAAGTAAAGTAATTAATGTTAATTAATGTTTTGATAATTTTTATAAGTCAAGGTATGCAATAATAAATAATAATTTATAAAAGTAATTTTTATTTTCTAATTTTAATTAGCAACAAACAACAATAACGAATATAGACTATTAATATTATAGATTTTTAATTAACAATGACGAAAAAATAATAATTTATGTATAAATTTATTTTTAATTTATTAAATAAATTTTATTTAAATAAGTTAGAATAAATATAATTGTATATTTAGAGATACAATAATTTTTATATTAACTAAACTAAATTAAAATGGCTAGTAACATTTATAAATTTATGCAAATGTTTACAACAGTTAAATATATTCCGTATAATACAGTTCAGCGCTGTTCGCAAAATCAAACGACAGAACAAACTCTTTATGTTTACAATAAATACGTTTGTTATTAATATTTTAATGTTTTTAGAATTAATTTAAATTTTATTTTTTAGAACCAGTTTTTCTCATTTCGACTTACATTATTGAATTATATAATGTGCAAGCTTAATTTAGCCGTTATTATAAATCAAACTTATATTGGAGTAATTTATAATATATAATTCTAAATTTGATATAATTTAATATAAATTTATTTTTAATTTGTTTTGACTTAATTTAAATAGACTGGTTTAAATTTAAATCTAATGACATTATTATTATACAATCCAGCTAAAATGGGTTTTGTCTCAGTAGCACATGTACATCTTGTTAATATAGTTGGACATGCTAGTTACCAAAGAGATTTGACTTATTTTTCTTTTGTTAAACTATTTTCGCATCTGGTAAATTTGATAATATTAATTAAAAAATTATATCAACTTATTTTTAATTTTTAGATCTGGATAATTTTGGCAATATCTGTAATAACTTATGTTTTAATATTATATCAAATCAGTAATTTTAGTTTGTCAAAATACGATTTAATGCATAATTTAATTAAAATTTTATTAAACCAATCATCAGATCTATTTAATAAATATATTGAAAAAAATAATTTAATACAATTCTCAATATTAGTAGTATCCTGGATCATTTTTGCTACATTTGTTTCGTTTTGCTTTACGAGTTTAATGTTGGGCTCGTTTTTCAAATTTAAACCAAAATTAATCGCCGAAACAATTGAAGACATTATAGATAACTTAGAAATATGTATTGCCGGCAGAAATCAATTATTAGAAATCCAGTTAATTAAACCACAATTTTATAGAAGTTTAAAGAAACGACTTATTAATTATGAAAACAAATTAAATATAAATTCAAATAAAATGCTAGCGTTTGAAAATAAAAATTTGCATGATGATATTCAAAATGGAAAAGCGGTTATTATTACCAATACAAACTGGGCAATTAATTTGCAATTATTATATCCGTATTTAAAAATTTCAAAGCATAAATATGCGCAAGAATATTTAAATAATTTTATTGATAAATCTATACCACGTTATAATGAAATTTATAAAGTGTAAGTTTTATTTAATTAATTAATTTCAAAAAACTAACTTGACTATATTTTAGTTTAGTTGTTAGCGTTGAGACTGGTTTATATGAACAAAATTTTGTTATTCTTCACTTGGCATATTATTTGTCAGGTAAATTCAGTAAGATACAAAATGTTAAAAACAAGCTTGATACAAATGAAAGTAAAGTTAATGTAATTAAACTAAACGATTTGATCAGGAGCGTATTTAGTATATTACCTATAGGTTATATGTTTTCAATAATAAGATTTGTTATTGAAATTATAAAACATTAATTGTGTTGTATTTGTTTCCATTCTTGTAAAATTAAAACTTTAAATTAAATTAAATTAATTTTTAAGCATGACAAATAAAATAATATTATTAAAAAAATGTAAATATGACAAATGTTGTACTAATGTTCAAAAATTGTATTAATAAATTTGCTTATTTAAATAAATTTAAATAAATTTTATTGAATTTTTTAAAGTAAATATATTGTAGACATGTTTCAGTGGGCAAACATAATTTCATTAACATTTATAAATATATACTTGTTAAAAACATAACTCAGTGTGCACAAATATAGATAGTATGAGATAAAATACTTAAATGTAGTTATTAATACAAATCAATCTACAATATATTACACTGTTGATGTTTAAATTTATAATCAAACAATTTACATTTATATATGTCAAAATTTATATTTGTTGTAAGAATTGACAGTTTATTTAGCAGTCAAAATTAAAATATATGCAAATTTAGACAATTTTAGTTTTATAATAATTTACATATAATATCATTATATATTTTTGATCAAATATTATCATGTTCAATTCATAAAATTTAAAAGTATACAAGAATTATGCCAAAAAAATTTATATTTATTAATAGTTTAGATACTAGTTTATATTTGTTTCTCATGTATATAATATACAGTCAAAGTTGTCTACTGTGTAGTCGTCTGTTGTGTATAGCCGTATAGTGTGTACAATAAATAATGATTTGGCGGACCCGCTATACAACGTAATGTTAAAAACATTGTGTATTGTGATGTCCCGAGTTGTGTATAGCTCTCTATTGTGTATGATTTTTCTTACACGTACTAGCATTTTTAATTGTGTATTGTGTATAAATTTGAAAATTTATATAGAATTTTAAAATTAATTTATTATAAATGTTATATAAAATTTGATAAATACTTATATATAAAATAGTATTTTAAATAATTGATTCAAACACATATTAAATTTTAATTAAACTATTCCAATATGTTTAAATAACTAGTTAACTAAATATACAATTTACGTAATTACTTGTTCATGTTTAAATGTATTAAAATAGCATAATGTTATTAATTTTTAATGTAAAAAAACCAATAATACAATATTATAAAAATAAACTTTAAAATCTATATATCTAGGTTTATATAATAGTTAAATATAAAAT
>JAQFXP010001979.1:0-16816 GCA_034693685.1 Belba bartosi
TCCAACACTTGCGGCAATTGTCCAAACACTTACGGCGATTGTCGCAACACTTGCGGCAGTTGTCCAACACTTACGGCGGTTGTCCAAACACTTGCGGCAGTTGTCCAAACACTTGCGGCGGTTGTCCAACACTTACGGCGGTTGTCCAAACACTTACGGTGGTGTCTAAGACTTGTAGCGGTTGTCCAAACACTTGCGGCAGTTGTCCAAACACTTGCGGCGGTTGTCCAACACTTACGGCGGTTGTCCAAACATTTGATGCAGTTGTCCAAACATATACGGCGGTTGTCCCAACATTTGCGGCAGTTGTCCAACACTTGCGGCGATTGTCCAAACACTTACGGCGATTGTCCCAACACTTGCGGCAGTTGTCCAACACTTACGGCGGTTGTTCAAACACTTACGGTGGTGTCTAAGACTTGTGGCGGTTGTCCAAACACTTACGGCGGTTGTTCCAACAATTGCGGCAGTTGTCCAACACTTGCGGCGTTTGTCCCACAACACCATCTCTACACTCACGGCTTATTTAAAAATTTTAACAATTAATTTTATTAATAAAATTAAAAAAAATTAAAAATTAATTAACAAATACATTCCCTACCGATTTTCAACTGTTAATTGTCACACAATCTGGGTTAACAGACAAAAGCTTATTAACAATTTAAAAAAAGTAGCTTTTTAAAAATAGAATAAAGATTAATAATAGTTTCAATCATTTAATTTGAATATTATTAAATAAATTTAGTGTCTAATAAAATCCCCTTAACTACAACTTGCAAACTGGTTGAAGACCTCGATGACTCATCTAGCTCCACCAACTCTAATCTACTAACCGAATTTACGACAAACACCAATCTAGATGTTTCTATTGCCCCGAGCTCAATATCTGACCATCCTTAACCAAAGACTCAAAATTAACCAAATCCCAAAAGAACAACGCACGAATAAAACGTAATCGTCAAATCGCTAAGTTAAAATGCGTTTTGAAAGGAGAAGCCAACGATTGGCATTTACGACATTTATTCAAATAAATACGGGAATCTTTCAAACGTTGCAGAAAAGAATTTTAAAATGGCTTGGTTTTGGCTAAAGACGCAACACAAGCCGCAGTAGAGGACTACGACTTCGCTTATAATTTGAACTTAACCTTTGAAGAATCACTTCAATTTCGGGATAATACGTTTGGAAGAGAATCCTCAAGACAATTATTGGACAAAGCCACAATGTCCGCCACTTTTGCATTAAGACACAAAGAAATCATCAAGTCAGCTGATACACCAAACTTCGTAATACCTGACCTAACTCCCAAAAATATTTCTGATTACAAGCATAGCTTGTATTTCAAGTATGGTTAGAATAAAAATAAATTATTTGATTGAAACTTTTGAATTACGTTATTTAAACAAATTATAATGAATAAAAATTAAACAAATGTCATAATAAATTATGCAATTGCTTTCTAATGCTTTCTACTAACTACTAACAATTAATTTTATATTCATTTTGGGGTAACCAATAAAGGGGGAGGAGTTCGACGGCTGAAACTCCATTAGTTTTTTTGTCCTGACACAATTCTTAAGCTTGCCATTACGGTTAAGAGTTGACTTTGTTATTGACCTATTTAATAATTGTTAGAATGTCTACTGAAAAACTTATTGTCACAAGAGATGATGAATCTGAAGCATCTACACTCCATGAAACTTTCAATAACCCAATACCTATTGTCTCAGAGCTATCGGATAATAGCAACATAGACGATGAGACTGGAATCGATGTTGAAGAAAGCAACGTTGCAGAATTCAGAGATAATATCGCAGCAATTGGCTCTTATCACAATGTTACCGAACAAAGCCTAATCTCATTTAAACAGAACATCAAGTTTAACGGTTGTTTTGCAAACTGGATAAAAGACTTGAATTATTTTAACTTTTATCCATGCAACTTCGCCTACAAACTAATGGTCCATTTATTCTCAACACACTCGCCAAGTGAAGAGGATGTCCTGATTGAAAGCCGTAAACATTTTGATAAAGTAAATTGTATAACTGTTTTCTGAACTCACTTGATTATTGGTATGATGTCCGGAATGATGTTAGTTTACGACATTGATTAGCTGATTTTGGAAATAATTTACCGAACCGTCCAATATCCAATTTCCAACATTATTGTCGGACTTTATCTTAACTCCTTTTATGTAATTCAGTACAGAAAAATTACGGTGTTTGGTTTTCATACACTGCTAAAACTATGCATCCAAATGGCAAAAAATTCGACTATATCGGTAATGTCAATTAATATGAAAATACTTCTCCTGGACACACATGGACGTATAAACGAGTTAAAAATGATGGAAGTACATAAGTTCGTGCTAACTATATAATACATTTTTCAATCCGTCGTCCTGTCAATGGTAGATATAAAAACTGTTGACATGTTCAATAATCCACCGATTCGTCCGGTAATGGCAGTCTTTCACAATTACGCTGCTATATTGGATATGGGCCGATTGCAAATTTCAAACCCTCGATTATTCTGTAAATGCGTTTTTTTGCTGGAAACAGATAAAGCTATTGTAATGAAATGTAATGGCGCAAAAGTATTTACTGCTAACGTCGAACCAAATAAAACTACGTTTAACCAAACAAATATTTAAATCTATGACCAGAAAAAATTCGGATTAAATTTTGTCTATCTAAGCCGCTCAGTAGTTAGTGGCGTAATTTAAAAATTTGATTTTGCTAAACATCTCCTGATCGTGTCCACATCTAGTCGACGTTTGGAAATCTCCCATGCAAAACATCTGTATCCAATGTTTCACATTATGTTGGATTAATACGCTGAATATTTTACATTTCTAAAATTTAAATTGATTGTTGGAACAGAACAAAAGAACTTTATTACAATTGAATTGAAGCGAGGAGAACACGTTTGTTATCATTGCAAACCAGAATTTAAAGATTTTATAATTTGCTCTATAATTTGACGTCATTTTGTATCAATACCAAACTGAACTTAATATTTTAATTACAATTTAAATTAAAAACTTGAATTTTAAAAATAAAATTCAGATTTAATTTATTTAATTAGTTCCGATAAATAACGTACCAAAAATTCTGTTTTATGGAGTTTTAATTAACATAAAAATTACCCCCGCTTAGTTGTAAACAAATACAATAAGACAAAGATTACAAAGATAAACCTCAGCACAGAGACGTAGTGTCTTCCGATCTAATTCTTGTCGTTTAATTGATAAATTACCATCAACTTATATCATTAATTTTAAAATCCACTACAACAGATAAGTTAATCGAATTATTGACAATTAAAAAACAGATTATGAAATTATTGTACACATGCCAGAATTCAATATCATTGTAAAAACTTATGCTATTACCAGAAATAAGGCTTGGCGACTAACAGTTTTTAAAGTTCATCGAATATATAGCAATTTATTTATTTATAATTAATTATGTAAACGAAATCAAAATTCTAATTGTTTACTTGAATAAATAAATTTGATTTTAAAACTAAACAAAAGTTCTAATTTAATACATTAATAGAAATGACTACTAAAAGACAACGATTTGAAAAAATTATTTGCCGTTTTTGTCGATCTAAAAATTTTGATTACAACCATCATCTAAATTTATGTAATTATTGTTATGATTGTGGAAATCTTGGTTACAAATCGGCAAATTGTTCCAAAAAACCAATGGCTCTAATGGCTTATTAACCTGATGCGCCATCTACCCCTTTCAAAATTCCCAAAATTATTTATTCAGTCAAAATTATGCGTCGATTGAAATTCGTAGACAACACCCATCTGTTGGCCTTAGACTCCTGTGTCACTATAGACGTAGAAAAGATTGAAGGACACGACAATCACTTACCAGGTTGGATCGTCGTCTACCAATTTCCCACAACGTCAAGAAAGTCTAATTTAGAAAAATTAGTTTATTCAGCAAAAATATTCCAACTAAAACATTTGGTTAAACGCTATATGACCGGCTGGTCGGGTCTCTCGGGCATTGATTTAAGCGAAGAAGCGGTACCGTTTGTTAAAGTTAAAGAAAAGCTAATTGAAATACTTAGTAATCGCTTAATTATCGGAATTGGCCTTCGAGAAGACCTAAAATGTCTTGAACTCAATGAGTTTGTGCAAACTAAACACAGATTTGAATTTCATGACTACTTATTTAATGATAATTATCAGCTTTTTAGTCTCAAAATTTTGGCTTACGCTTTTTTAAAAAAGCTTATTCAAGAGTTTTCAAAAAACTTTGATCCTTTATCTGGACATAATCCTGTCGTCAACTGTTTGACAACATTTCAGATATATAATAAGCGCAAAGTCAGCAAAAATCAAATAAATTAATGGCAATTATTTATGGTGTCGAAACCTTGTTGACGATGCTATCAGTACTGAAAAGATAGTAAAAAGCTAAACTAACCAAATTTTATAAAATTATCTGATAAAATTATATTAAACCGAAAACCAATTTTGTATTTAATCTCCTGAATTATTGCAATTTTATTCATTTAAAATAAAGACTTAAAATGTTTAAAGTTAATTTAGTTTTGTATTTATTGTGTTTTAATTTTATACTAAATCTCAGAAAAAACACATTTTAGCAAAGAAGAGAAAACATTGGCAGAACAAACCTTCATAATCCCAACTTGCCTGAATACATAATTTCAGTTACACGCTTGACTGAGTTAACTACTCTGGTTACGTCGTTACCAAACACCACAACTCCGACCGACATTACAACCGCGTTGCCTGACAACACAACTCCTACCAACAGTACTACTTCGGCTGCAATGAATAAACAAATTCCCGATTTGTGTAGTTTAAGGAATCACAAAAATTTTTAGCCAAACCTATAGAAGTTCCTCGTTAAACTATCGATTAAAATATTAAAATTTACGGAAAGCATAATGTCTTTTCTGATCCAGAAATTTATAAAAAATTTATAGAGGCAAATAATTACGTTAAAAGCAATAAAAAGCCAACTGGAACACGAGTCAATTCTACACTAAACTGGGGGTATGAACATGATTTATTAACTTTTTTAAAAACAATCTAATCCCGGAAAACAGAGTTAAATATTTTTGAAAACGATGATTATTTAATCGCTATTTCTGGTCATGGTTTAAGCTTAATTCATTACGGTAAAGCTTATGTATTTTTGGATAAATTCGATCACATTGTTTGAATTAAAATCCCTAAACGACCCAAACTCACTAAAGCTTTTGATTAAACTACATGTCAGAAATTTTTTAGTGGCGTTATTTTCGGAGTTTGGGACTCTTGCGATAAAATAAGCTTGTATTATGACAACTCGTTTAATAAATTACAAACTACATAAGACGGTAATTATAGCAATTTTGAAATTAACATTAAAGCGAAACGAATTGTTAGAGTTGGTGCCCTATTTACAGTTGCGGTTCTTGGCGCAGGAGTTATTGCTGGAGGCGCCGCCGGAGCTGCTGCTGGCTACTTTGTTTCAAAACATTATAACGAAGGACTTCAACAACAACTCGACAATCTTACCGCATCGATTAAAGACATAACCACTGCAACAAAAATAAAATCAGAAAATTTGATCGGTCTATCAAAAGTTTTAATGGAAATGTCCGAAGGCGTGGATAAGAAAATAAAAATAATTTCTACAAATACCGGTAGTCAGGATATAGCATTAGAAGATGCGTTAGTAAATTTCACAAAAAAATACACAGAAGAAAATATCGAAAAAGAAAAAGAAAAAATTATATCTAATTACATTAATGCACACCTACGATCACTACAAACAATAGTAATGTTGAAATACAATAAAATGAAAACCTGGGAGGTTAATTATTCATTTATTAAATACATTTAAAGCAACAGAAATGACTCAACCAATTCATCAACTCGAGAGTACTAGTATCTACGAAGGCATAAAGCAACCAAACCCTAATCTATTTCAAAAGAACCATAAAATATTCAATATAAGAACATCAGATTATGCTATACCAAACAAGATATTCCAAGAAGATTCGCGACAAATGGTTTATGGCGGTGTATTACCACCAAAATCGTACGATGGAACACAGGACCCAACCCAATGGCGTAGTGACTATGAATTAATTGCAGATGCAAATGGATGGAATACTGACAGAAAATTTAAACGTTTAATTAGCTGTCTAGCCGGAAGTCCTAGGCTTTGGTTTTCTAACTAAATTCGACATAATTCCCAATTCAACTGGGATCAATTTAAAATCGGGTTAATTTCCAAATACACTAACGTATGCGATAAAATGATGGCTATCGAACAAATTACTCGTCGAAAACAGCAAAGAGGAGAAACGTTTAACTTTTACTTTGAAGACAAACTACAACTAATTGAAACATTAGTTTCGAAAACTCCGCTCACCGAAAAAATGACATACCTTATTAATGGGTTAAATGATAACTTGTTTTCAAAAGTTATCGAAACTTATCTTAGTACTCAACCGAGAACAATTGAAGAACTATACAAAATAATCAAATTAACAAACGACGCCAGCTATTTTACAGCCCCAAGAGCAATTTTTAATGTAAAACCCAAAGAAGCGGGCCAGATTGTTTGGCCACTAAGCGATAATCGTAACCCAAATAGACGAGATTCTCAATTAGACAAACTGATCAACTGATCTGTTGAACAGCTTTTTTTTAAGTTAAATCAAAAACAAAATCGTAATTATGGTAGATTCCAAAACCAAAAAAATTTTGGAAACCAACAAGAATTCAATTGCAATAACTGGAATTCAAAAAATTAAACCAGACGTTACAATGACAATAAGAGCCGAAACTTTCTTATTGTCAAGAATGGAAGTATAAACAATCGTTGGTTTAAGCAACCGAATGAACAGCAAAATTGGAATAATTCTCCAAATGTACAACAAGATTTAATTAAAATTTAATGTTACACTTGCAATGAATTTGGACACTATGCAAGCATTTGCAAACAAAAAGAATCGGAAAATAAACAAAAAAACTACATACGTCAAAACAAATAAGCGAGATTTGTTTTGCCGTAAACCCACACTCGCATAAACTAATACAAATTCCACTGCTAATTGACGACTCTATTGATATCTCAATTGAAAAAAACAATGATGAATGGTGCAAAGAATTAACTGCTAAACTAATAGAAGGAAAAGATTTTAAAACTCAAAAATTATATTGAATTAAAAACAATATAGTTTATCGCGTTTCTCACGATAGTTTTGGCCAAGAACTCCTGTTAATCTACGTGCCAAAAAATCTGAAAACGCGCATTCTAGAACAAATGCACGATAATAAAAGCTCAGGACATCTGGGCTAAATGAAAACTTACGTTAGAATTCGAAAAAGATTTTATTGGAGACGTATAGAAAAAGCTGTCAAAAGATACGTGCTTTAATGCAAATCATGTCAAAAGACGAAAGCAGACAAAGGACCTCAAAAAGAAAGTCTACAACCGATTAGTTACCCTCAATACCCGTTTCAGATAGTAGAAAAGGATTTGGACGGATCTCTCATTCTAACCGCCAGAAAAAATAAATACATAATAGTATTTATTGACGCTTATTCAAAATACCTTGAAGCTGAACCCATTAAGAATATGCGTTTAAATACAATTGCAAAACAATTTGTTGATAAATTTGTTTTACGACATAAAGCCATAGAAAATGTGCTCACAGACCAGGGCAGCAGTTTTTGCTCTGGATTTATTGAATCAGTTATTCAGCTAACAGAGTTAAAACACCTCAAAACTTTAGCCTATCATCCCGAGACGAATGGGATAATCGAAAGAGTAATATTGGCGCTGAGAAAAATGATAATTCATTATATAAACGAAAACCATACCATTTGGAATGCGTATTTACCCAAGTTAGTATTTGCATATAACAGCGCACAGCAACAGATGACAAGAGAATTTCCGTATAAGATGCTCTACGGCCGCGAAGTAATTCTGCCGATCGATATTGAATTCAAAATCCCAAATCGGTTCAGATTTGGAGAGCAGTACAAAACCGCGTTTAAAGATTGTCAGGAATTGGTTCGTATCCAAGTACAGGCCGAGCAAGACATTCAGAATACTTATTGTGACTTAAAACATAGAAATGTGAGTTATCATGTAATAAATCTAGTCGGATTGTATACTCCCCTAAGAATAATAGGTAAGTCTGAGAAGCTAATCCCACAATAAACAGGGATCTACCGGATCGTAAAAAAAGTTACACCGGTCACCTACGAGCTCCAGGATGTGGAGTTTTCTAGAAAATAGAATAAAATAGCGCACGTGCAACGTCTAAATAGATAGACTTCTTTGTACATTAAAGAAATAATTAAAGATTATAAAATGAAGATTAATGAAATAATTATAATTGAATGCATGCAATTATTTAATTGTTTAGTTTTTAACTTTATTTTATTGATTATTATAATTTAAAAATTTATATTGTTATTTAGGGATTTCTTTATTATTATATGGATTTAATTGATATTTGAATATTATTATTATTATTACTATTACTATTGGATTATTTTACTTTATTGTTATTGCCGAAGACGTCAATGTTTTGCTGAAGGAAAATGTAGAATTTTGGCTATTGTCTTTAGACAATAGCCAGTTAAAAAACATTTCAATAAAAAAAATGCATAATTTGCATTAGTGGAAGTGGTGTGATCATACGATCACACCACTACATTTCAATCGAGCTGATGCAGCATCAGCTCGATTAAAGAGATACATAGGGCCGATTGCAAAATAAAGGGCATATCGGCCGGTACAGAGTTTCCGGCCGATCCGTATATAAGGAGAGCAAAAGCTCTCTTTTATTTCAATCAAAGTTTTATTTGTATTTTTTGAATTATAATAAAATAAACGTTTTGCGCAAAAAGTAAGAATTATTGTTATTTTTGTTGTAGGGCAGGTGGTTCAGCCGCTCGGGCTGCCTGCCCGCCTAACACGAGCGCTACTAATGGTTTGGTTAATGTGATTTGGCCGGGCAGGAGTGCTCGAGCCAAATCACTACAATATATTTATTATAATAAAAAGTTTTAAAAATAAATTTAATAATATTGTAGTGATTCGGTCCTGGCATTTCTGTCCGGCCGAATCACTCGCACTAAGTATTAGTAGCGTTCCGGGTTATTTGGGTCAACAGCCCAAGCGGTTGAGCCACCGACTCAACAACAACAATAAGACTATTTTATTTTTTATTTGGGTAAATTTTTATTTTTTTAATAAACAAAATTCAACAAAACTTTTTATTAATAAATTAAGCGAAAACTTTTGCCTTTTTTATTAATCGAACGAAAAATCGTTTCCGGCCGATTGAGTCAATGTTTGCACACGGCCCTCATAGCTCTGAACACAGCTCTTATGGCTATTTTTTCAATCGGGCTGACGCTGTGTCAGCCCGATTCGTCATATGTGTGTAATTAGGAAATCACACCACTTATTGCCTCTTACATGCAATTATGCATTTTTCTCTTTTTTAGTGTTTGTTAATCCGGCTAATGTTACCATCAATAGCCAAATTTCCACAATATAATTTTGTCATTTGCCATTAGAGTCATAAAAACAAGAGCTAATGTTAAATCAGAATGATCAAGTTTAAGTTTAAAATTAAGTTTTTTGTAATTACTTTTTCAGAAACCCTTGATATCAGAATGGGTTTTAAACATACTTTTTATGTATATAAACTTTAATTAAAAACTATTTAATGTTCAGTACTGTTTATGCATTCAAATGCTTAATTTAATTATATTATTATTTTAGTAAAGTTATTATTCTTAAATATAATTATTTTTATGAGTTATGTATTGTATAGTCAAATTGATGTTATGTGTCTGTGTGACACACAAACCCCTTTTAAATATTTATATTTACAGAGAAGCTTTCTCGACAAAAATATTTACATAATTTTTGTATGTGGGGACGATTTGACTACATTTTCTTAGCATACAAAAATTATACATATTGTTTTATAAATGTGTATTCAAAATCAATGTAATAAAAATTTGTGTATTCAATTTATCAATTGGATTAAATAATCAATTCATTTTACTGCTATGTAAATCCGCCATTAATATTTAATTAGTTATTATTTTTTAATTTAAAAATGTATGTCTATAAACGATTATGTTAAAGGATAAAGGTATGCTTTTTACATTTTAATTTAATAAGAATTTAAAATAATAATAATATTCTACTTTCAAACTATAACTAACTTTGTTTGTTATAATATATTAATTATCGCTAACTATATTTTAAAAACATAAAATTATGATTAATTTATTATGTTATCTATTTAACACGTTTAAAGCTTGAATTTAATCTTTTACATAGTCATTTGTGATTTTAAATTTTAAAAATAATTAGCTAATTAAATATTAATGGCGGTTACAAAGCAGTTAAATGAGTTAATCCAAAATAAGCAAATTTTTATTACATTGATTTTAGCCACACATTTAAAAAGCTATTTGTATATAAAAATAGAATAAATTTTAAAAAATATAAAATTTATTTTTTAAATTTTATAAATATGATATTAGTATCATAAATGTTTATATAAATAAAAAAATAATATATTTAATAAAATAATTACATTTATTAAATAATCCATTTCCAAATTTACATCATTAACTAAATTGCGTTCATTTTTTTGCGCATCCATAAATATTTTCCATGTATTTAAAAAACGTCTTTTTTGGTCAGGATAAAATTTATTGCATACATTTTCTAAAACCGCATATAGACCTAATGTATAAGGCTTCCATCTTGTCATTTTTATAAAATTCGTATTATTTTCTAATTTATCCAACATTTTATTAGATTGTGCCCACATAATATTAAGTTTACTTTCATCAATGAAATTTTTACCAATTAAATTTTCAATATGATCGTCCCAAACAAATAAAAAACTAAAAAATTTAAGGACATTTTTATAATATTCAGAATTGTTGCAAAACGGAAAAAAATAGCCAGTTGAAATATATTGATCTTTAATCATTTTTGAAAAATATTTTAATGGCATATCACTGTATTTAAAAATCCAGTTCATACATTCCTCTGTATCTTGCTTGTTTAAAATATTATTTATTTTAAATTCAAACCGCGATTCAAATTTTGGTATTTCATACTTAGGTTTCGAAATGTTATTCATTGTATCAAACTATATGTTATATGAAACAACAAATTTAATTAATTTTAATTAAAATTTTAAGATATCAAAAGAAATAGAAAGCTTCAATGTCAAATATGCAGCTGTGCATTAAATTTAATTTTTATATAATAGTGTTGTGTGCCTTCCGAAAAAAATTTGGTTTGGGGTGTGTTGTACCGTAAGTTTGAATTATTTAAAAAACACATTACGACTTGTAAAATATTTTGTGCGTTATGTTGAGAGTTGACAAATCAGACTTTTATGGGATGTTTACATGTTGTCAAATATTAAATTTATTTTTGTAAAAAAATTAAAAATTTGCTTGCTATTAATAAAATTGTTTAATCATTTTTTGTTATTATAATAAAACAATTGAATTTTATTCGCTGTAAGTAAAAAATTTACAAATTTTGCTGCTAGTAACAAAAAAATTTAATTAATTTTTGTAATTTCAATATAAAGTATGAATTCTATACGTTGTAAGTAAATAAATTAAAAATTTTTACTTGTTTAATAAAATATCTTAAATTTTCTTAATATTTAAATAGAAATTTGATCTTTTCGTTGGTAATAAATGGTTAAATCATATCTTGTTATTACATTAAAAACATTAAAATTTTCCAGATGTAAGTAAAAATATTTAAAAATTTTCACGTTATTAATAAAAGGATTTAAACTTTACTCGTTATTACAATAAAGTTTTTTAATTTTTAAATTGTAATTAAGAAATTAAAAATTTACTTGCTATTAATAAACGAAATTAAATTTTCGTACTATTAATAAAAGATTTTTATTGATTTTTTGTTGTTAATAAAAGGATTCAATCTTTTTTCGCTATACTAATAAAAATATTAAATTTTTCTGGTTGTAAGTAAAAAAGTTTAAAATTTCCCCCTTGTTATAATAGGTGAGCCACCGCGGGGGGAGGGGCGGAGTGTCTTTACATTAAATATGCATATACGATTTTAAGACGAAAATATATTTAAAATTGTAAATTACCAACATATGTGTAAACCTTTTAAATTACAAATTTATATTTTATGCTTTTTAATATATAACAACAAATATTTTTAAAAATTAATTTATAATTAAAAATACTTTTTAACTACTAAAAACTTATTTAATTTTTAAGTAATTTTAACTAATATTATGTATCATAAAACATTGAAGTTTAATAAAATTGTTTTAAAGTATTTATGTTTGATTATTTGTTTCATTCAGTTTATTGTATTTATTAAAATGAATGAATGGAATAATTTTAATAAATTAAATAAAAATTATTTTTTATCATGGAATTATAACAATAATAAACAAATGTTATTATTTAAAATCGAGGTTAAAACTAGAGGTTGGATAGGTTTTGGCATATCTTCCCATGGTGCAATGATCCAAAGTGATTTGATTATTGCTTGGGTTAATGAAGAAGGAGATATATTTTTTCACGTAAGTAGTTTTATGTAATTAAATTTATTTATATTGTTTTAATAAATATTTAATTAATATAAATAAATCTTGTGCAATAATTATTTAAATAAGTACAGTAAAACCTGTCTAAAATCACACTGTTTAATTTCACAAACTGCTTAATTTCACATATAATTATAACCCCATCTTGGGACCTATGTTAAAGTATATAGTTAATTTCACAATTGTTTATTTTCACTTTCACACACATTTGATCAAACCATTCATTGATTTGATTCTTTATTTTCACATTTTTTTACAATTAATGTTTAATATTTTAAATTTAATTTTGTGTAAATTATATAAAAAAATGTGTGAAAACAAGTAAAAACACATCTTATTTACAATTGCTAAAAAATGAATTGCGAAAATAAGAATAAATGTTTTTAATATCTTAATTCAATATACTTTGTGCAACTTAACTGTGTGTTAATTTTTTTTAATCAAATTAATTGTATGCAAAACTTACATTTAAATATTAGTTGAGTACAGTCTATTCCAGATATAGTGAACAGCTCGGTTCCAAAAAATTTGTTCATTATATGCGGAATTTATAATAAACAATTAAAATTCTGTGCATAATTAAACTTATTTCTCAGTAAATAGTTCACTATAATCGGGTATTTACAATAAGCGGGATAAACTGTATTATCCATGTTAATTCAAAGTTTAAATTTTTATTTTAAATTATTGTTATAAAAAATAATTGTATTTTTATGTTTTGTTAATAAAACAATAATTAAAAAAACCTTTCTATTTTCACACTTTTAATTTTACATTGATAATTTTTTCGTCCCATTACTGTGAAATTATAAAGGTTTTACTGTATATATACATTTTATTACAAATTTTAACTAGATTAAAATGTTTTATTTTAAAATTAGTTTTTTAAGTAAATGTTTTTTAATTTTTCATTATGAATACAAACATTAATTTAATATTAAAATTTTTTTGAATAATATAAAATTAATTTTTATAGTATTTAATTAAATATTAGATTATTTATAAATTTTAATCTCAATTCACAAGGTAAAAGGTGATTTCTAAAATAAAACACATTTATTACAAGTTGCTTTAAAAATTTATTGATATATATAAGCAGCGGTGTGCTTTTTCATTTTGGGTTTTAAATAAGTGAACCGAACTCATTTTCAAAAATAAGTTTGATACTATATAGAGTAAAAGTTTATTCGGATAACTCGTGTTGCTCACTTAAACTAATTTATATAATTTATTATTATTATTTTTGGCCAAGATTAACCATGAAACGTTGATAGTGTTTTAAACTTGTTTGTATTGTTTAAATGCTGTACACAAAATTTATCTGACAAAAGTTTGTCATTGAGTACGAGTTAAACATTTTAAACCCTAAATATTAATGCATTTATTATAATGAGAATTAAGTTTATTTTACTCTGCATTAATTTATATAGTACAAAATTTAATAGACATATGCAATATCAAACAAAATTAATTCGTTCCAAGGTTAGTACACTGGCAGTACACTTGAACACGACTGTATATAAGCATAATTAATTAAATAATCAATAACTACTATTTTAGATTTTAATTAAAATATATAAATAAAAAGCAAAATTGTTTATACATAATCAGGAACTTTGGTTTTCGGCTCAAAATAGCAATATCCTTTTAATTAAACCTCCGGTACAATCCTAACTTAAATTAAATCATAGTTTTAAAACTTTAAATTGATAATTATATGCAGATATGTCCACATCTTATAGTTCAAAAGAGTTGATTAACACTTTAACTGCTTAATAAACATACAAAAACAATATAACTGAATAGTCCTATGGTTGACCTTGTAGGTCTATGCAGATATATTGTTTTTATATGTTTAACAAATGATATATAAGCTAACAAACATTTTGATTTCTTATCTTATGGGCATTACTGATTATATGGTTAATATTTTAATCTTTAAATTTAAAACAATTATAAATTTTATCTATTTATATTTTGCATTTAATTTATAAATTTAAACTTTTGTTTTATCAAACAGATTTTCAATAAATATTTTATTGATTTCAAATAAGATACTCAGTTTTTAATAAAAGTTTATAAATTTACTCAAAAAAACTTTTATAAATTACTTTGTGTTAAAAAATAAAATATGAATCAAATTGAGTTAAGATATTGAAATTTTTTTTAGTTTTTGTTTTGGGCCGAAAACCAAAGTTTCTGTACATAATTTCCATTCATAATCTTATACTAAAATTTATAACATACTTTCATGCATAACTTTCATACTCAATTTTTATTTTTAACTTTTGTGTTTAATTTTTATTACCGACTTTCACTCGCAACTTCTATATCCTACTATATCCCAAACATCATATATAATATTAATTTTAAATTTTAAGCTAGAAATAAAGTATAGAATTTGACAATGAAATTTAATTATATTAATATATACGTATTGAAATGCATAATGTTATTATTGTTTTTAAAGCTAAATTCGTTTAAAGTTACTCTTTACTATTGTTGACACTAAATTTTTATTAATTAATATAAAGTTTATTCTTTTAATTCTAAATTTATATTAATTGCAATTAATATTAGGATCGTTGGACAGATCATTACGCTCAACCAGTTATAGATAAAAGTCAGGACTGGATTTTAATATCTGGCCATAAAAACTGTACGCATAATGTCATTGAGTTTAAGAGAGCGTATAAAACAAACGATGGATTAGAAAACTTAGAAGTGTTTGACTTCACTTCGACTAACGTTATTTGGGCTATTGGTTCGACTTTACCTTTTGATTCAAACGTTATTTCAAAACATGAAAGCAAAGGCGTCAAACATATAGAGCTCATAAATCCAGTTCCACAGCCAGTATCTTATGAAACTGATATTAAATTTTTTGATTTTACTTGGGAAAATGTGAGTAATATAAAAACAATTTTTATTTGACTAATTTTTTATCTAGTTAAAAGTTCCTATTCAAACTGATTCAAATATGTGCAAATTAATAAAAGTCAATTTTACTGAAAAACGGCACATTATTAAAGTAATTATGTAGTTTTTAAATTATTCATAAAAATGTTTTTCATATTTATTATTTGTTTAAAATTAGTTTTTGTTAAAATTTTTATTAAATAAATTTTCATATTAAAATTATTTAATTTTTAGCTTATTATAAATATTTCTTTTTAGCACTGCATAGAAAAATTAATTGTGATAAACTTTAAAAATTTACAAATGCTAAAATTTTAAAATTATTTAAAATAAATAATTAAATAATATAAAATATTTAAAATTTGTATTAAATAACTCTTTAGACTTATCGGTAAATAATTAAAAAGTTTATTGTAATTGATAACTTGAGCGCTTTTGTTTCCTACGGAATTTTTAACAGGAATTCTATAGTTTATAAAATTAACTTTAAATTTGATATTAAAACTATAGTTGGATTCACGAGTTTTTTAGATTTTTGTAATTCCAAAACAGCTAATAATTGCAATTCTTCATCACTATTAGGAATTAAATTTTAGTCAAATCCATTAATTATTAGCAATTAATAAATTTTTCGATTAAACCAATTGTTGACACATTTGATAATCTTTGAGTCATTCTAATTAATTATTAAGATTCTCTTTATGGCAATAATCTACAATCGGAGATATTAGAAAAATTTAGTTTTTTTATGTATTTTTTGTGTTTGTCCATTCAATTCTTATAATAACGGTTAGTTTCGCCTACATATACATTTTATACGTCTGACAGTTTTGGTGGCCTATAAATACTACTTTAGAGTTAAGGTTTAATCAGATAATTACTATTATATAAAAACGTTCCAACTCTTGTTTTGTCTAATAATTTTTGCTATATAAAATTTTTTATATGATAATATGAGTTATTTTATAAATATTAAATCATATATTTTATATTTTTGATTAGTTTAAATATTTATTTAAATAAAGTTTTATATTCAAATCATTATTAAAAAAATGTTATTTTAAAATAATTTTTAAATAAATTTTTTTATATAGATTATGTCACTTGTTAAACCAGATACTTTAAGAAAGTTTGTTCACCATGTCAATTTATTTAAATGTTTTAATTATGACATTTTAAAATTAAATAAATATATTGATCAAACATTTGAATGTGGGCCAAATAACAACAGCAATTCGGTACCAATTGA
>JAQFXP010001980.1:0-16816 GCA_034693685.1 Belba bartosi
TAATAATTGGCCATAATATCTCGATAAAATTTTAATTTTGTAAAATTGCCGGCCACTTCATAACCACAAAAAATTTTGCACCCTCCACTTCCCGGCATTTTTTCACCTATTTATTCGACTCAATCCTACTTTTATTTTGATAAAACATCAAAAGGGGCACTTGAGTTAATTGATAAATTTTTTTTTAAAATCTTAATCACCGATTTTAACAAATAAGATACTTGTAAACGCCGTTAGAACTTAATAATAAAAATGGTCATTTATTTTGCGATTTACTCAAAATTTTTAAACTTCATTATATTTATTTTTATACCTTCTGATAGACCATTTAATTACCTGTTAATTGATATATCGCAAGCTATGGTTAACAATAATTTACATGCTTAAAATATTAATTTAGTTTAAAAAGTTTTTTCTCAATTTCAAAGCAACAAGGCTTACACTAGTTTATTGTAAATTATTTTTAATAAGTCAAACAATTATCTGAAATGTTTTTCTAAAAACATGTTATTTAAATTTGTAGCAAACCATTATATTTTATAACAAAATATAAATTTTTATTTCTTTTTTTATTTTGTTTATTTAGTTTTTTAGTTTCGGTAAAATTATTAAAAATCAATTAGTTTGGTCTATAATGTTTGCTGTAATAAAAAAACATTATTTAATATTAATTGTCTTTTATGAAGAAATAAGTTATCATTAATATTAGAAAAAGAATTGTTTCGATTTCTTATATCTTATTGCTATTATTTAGACTATTATCTGTTTATAAATTGTTTTATTTTTCTGTTTTAAGTCTCTCATTATTTTTTTTATATCTTTTGGTTTAATATTTAGAAAGTTATATTAAATTGATTTTTAAAAATAAATTATTTCCGCAATTTTACAAGATGTTGACTTGCTTATTTGATATTAATTTAGAATTAATTATATATTAATATTATATTTTATATTTGTTTTAATTTAGTTATTTGTTATGTGGAATGGTTTGATGGTCCGACCACTAAATCAAAAATGGAATATTTGTAAGTTAATTGTATATGCTCATTTTTATAACATAATTAATTTAAAAATTATTAAAAATACTTATGTATATATATACCCCTGTATGTATATTTAAAAACCAATAAGTAATAATTCTTTAGTTGTAAAATAAATTTCAAACATATTTTGCAAATACTTTCTTACTAATTAGATTTTAAAAAATAGTAAAATGTTATAAGATAGTTTAAAAGATAAAAATAAATATAGTGAATTATATAATATATTTTAGCTATACTTCTAACCTAAAAAGCGTTTATTTATAAAAATTAACTTGTACAAAAAATTTTACTTTCAATAGATTCTTGGTTAAATCGGGTTCAAAGCTAAACATTATATGATTCGTAAATTTTTTTTTTATTGCATACATAGTATATAAATCTGTTTTCGGATCATTAAGTCTTATTCTGCAGTTTGTCTTAAGGTTTAAATAATTAGAGACTATATAACGCTTAAGAAGTGGTTCCGATTCTATTGAATCATTATATCGAATGCAGTATTGCTTTGAATATTGTTATGTATTTATAAATATAAGCTAAACATCGAAATCTTAGCAATTCCACTCATTTAAGATATAAACCAATATTTTCTAAAAATAAATTACATTTTAATTTCAAATTTTGTAAAGAAAATAAATAATTTTTGGTTAAGTAAATGGTTTTGCGATCAGTTTTCTGACATATCGTTTGGGAAAGAAATTAAATGATATATATTTGGCCAACAATTCACCGATAGTTTGCTCTTATATAGGGCTTCCTTTATTTGATTCCTAAACTCTTTCATCAAAATATATGAAATGATTCGCCTATTTATGACCAGTTTATACAATTAATCAATACATATGTGCAATATATATAACGTTTACTGTATTTAACTTAATATACAGTTAGGTATAACTGTAACCCAAAGCAGATATAGATTTTAAAATATCTTTCACTAAAAATATTGAATAAAATTAAAGCCTTTAATTGATTATATTACTAATTAAACATTATTAATTTTTAAAATTAAATTTTAAAAAAGTTACACTAAATTAAATATTAATTTATTTAAAAATAATTTTCAATTGCTGCTTTGTTTAATAATTTTATTCAATATTTAAATTGATTTTATTAAAAATTAGTGCTTTGAATGGTTTAGTTACGCAAAGCTTTTATTTTTAGGTTTACCTTATGTTTAGAATTTAAAATATTATAATATTTAATATAAAAATGTATTTCAAAGCAAATAAAAATTTGAAGTCAAAGAGAAATTCTTGAACTGATCAAAAATTTAGTTAAATATTGAACATTTCATAAATATTTTAATAACCGGCTCATACCTCCCATTTCTGACACATCTATTGTAAAACTAAAAATTTAAACAAAATTTGAATAAGAAATGAGCGGCGAATATAAGTTCAGAAAAATATCAAAATTCTGACGAAATTATGAATATCCGCACAATGTATGTCATGAAAGTCAGAAAAAGGTAATCTTATTTGATATGAAAAATTCATATAAACTTGAATAACAAATTTAGATTCAAATCCGAATTTGAATTTTTATATACAAAATAAACAAAGTAAAAGTCGAATTTTTTACAGTTTTATTTTTTTTAACCTGTAATTTTTTAATAATCATTTTGTATTTTAGAAAATTAGTATAAATGTCAAAACAAAATAATTTATTTCAAAACAGAAATGTCAAATAACTAATTAAAACTTTTAGCTTGGTAATGCTTTTAACATACTTTTCAAACATTTATTTCAATAACATAAAATTATAAATTTATGAATCAACAAGTTTATAATTTATTTCTAACCGCATACTTGAGAGCAAATGTTTTTTAAAATACTAAGACTTGTCTTAAATTAGTTTTTTTAGTTTTATAAACAATAAATAAGAAAAAGTGGTAAAAAACAAAATTTATTAATTTTATAATAAATTACTGTTAAAATTAACATCTTAAATTACTTTATGTCTTCTAATATGTTTAATCTTTAATCTAACAAAAATAATCTCTTATCAATCAAGTTAATCTTTAAATAATAAAGTAAATTATTTTTATTTATTATATATAATGTTCAAAATGTTTTTAACATAAATTTTAAAAACAACTAACTAGAATAATTTAATTAGAGCTTACTTTGTATTTGAATTATTAATTGTTGTAGTTATGCTTTTTTATATATTATAATAGAGAGATAATTTATTCAATTTTATTTTTATAAATTGTTATTGTTTCAATTGTATTTGAAGTTTGAAAAAAATAAATTAGTTTATCATTTGTGAATAGGAAGTCAGTTTTTTTTAGAAAAATTATGGGAAGAGCTGTCAGTTTAGGTTTGCATTCAAATAATATATTAACCAATTGTTCAGAAGGAATAAAGACTAGAGTCTGGAGTCATAAGAATTGCTCCAGGTCATTGAAAGCGTATTAAAAGCGAATAACTTATTCAAATACTCAAGAATTAAATTCGAATTCTTTTCTTTTGAATTTGAAATTCTTTGCATATTTGAATGCAAATGACTTACGACTTGTTTTCTATTTCACAAATAAAGGCATTTCAGTCGAGATTTATCGCTTAATTTGAAAAGACGTCAATTAATTTCAATTCCGATTTGTTTTTCTGCATAGAATCTGAGCAAAAATCAAATATTTGTCATTAATTACGAGATATAATCGACGTTTTCGGTCCATCTCTTAATTTACTAATTTCTTTGTACCCAAAGAATGTCTTTCATTAACGCATTTACTGTATATCTGATTCTATTTGATATATATATAAAAATATATATTAAAAATACCAATGAATTCATTGCATTCACTATTAATATTAAGATTTATATTAATATATGGTTTGAATTTCAATAATTCAGTTGTAGTTTATTAGAAATATTTTCAAAGTTGGGCTAAAAGTGTGTTTAAATTTAGAGTCAGTTTATAGGTTTAAATTCGTGTAAATTATAGAATATATTTAAAAATATTTTTGTGAAAACACGGAATCGTTTTAAAACAATGAATTATATGATAATAGAAGGAAGTGATTGATAGCAGAAAGTAAATGCTAAGAATATAGGCTTTCGTTAATTTAGGTCTTTGGCTAAAATGTTGATATTTTTTCGTATAATCTTAGGCTCTGTTATCATCGATACTAAATATACTATTATTGGTTCCATATTCGGGTAATAAGTTTGGATTAACTGTTGTTCCCATAATTGAACTCTAAATAACTTATGACTATATCGTAAAACACAAACTCAATCATATGTTTATTGCAAATAAAATAGTGAAAATCAATTTTACGTAAACTGATTGCAATTATTTGTTGTCAGAATCTAATTGATAAATAAGTCACTCAAGCGGAGAAAACTCAAACCATTTAGTATGCAAAAATCTATAATAAGTTATATTTTAACTTTTGAGTTTAATATCACGCAAATCAAGTCAACATTTTTTTTTTGTAAACAAAATCGATTTATTTTAAACAGTTGAAATTTAAGTTTTAATTTTAAAAACATTTAAATGCGTTGTTTGTAATATATAATTGTTAAAAATTATTTTTTTAACAGTGTACATAATATTAAAATTTTTCTGGTCAGAACTGAGTATATAAATTTTAAATGGTTATATGTAAATAAATCTAGCTAGTTTAATTTAGTTAATTCAGGTTGAATTCTGAGGAAAAAATATCCACCATTTTATTCTCTCATATATTCCCCTGATACTTTGAGAAAACTATTATAGCTATATCTCTCTGACTCAACCAAGTCTGGTTAACCCGAATTTAATTTTAGTAAACTGACAATCTAAATCATTTTTAATTAAGTAACTTTTAAGTAATTTAATTAAATTATAACAACTATTTGTATATTGAAAATTTTAAACAACAAAATTTAAGTTAAAAATACATTTTATTTAAAATATCATTGAGCTTAAGAAATTTGCTTTTTATAAAAAAAATAAAACATTAATACAATCTTATAAAAAAAAAACAAACGTGCTTATATAGCATAATATTGTTCTTTAAATATTTTTTATTTAACATTAAACAAAAAAATAAAATAAAATTTTTATCTTTTAATCTTGAAAAATTTTGGTGAATCGTAAAACAAATCTAAATTTAATACTATTTTTGGATTAAAAACAAATTTATTTTTAAGTCAAGATTAGAGTAAAAACAGTAGATTTTAAAATAAAAGTTTTTGATCGCAAAACTAATAATTTAAATAAAAAACTGCATGGTATAATTTTGAAAATTGAGTCAGAGAACCACTAATATATGTATTTTGCATAAAACAATAAATAATATATTTTAGATATATATATATATAACGCATAAAATAATTGCAGAGATTATTAATATTTTAAATAATAAAATCTTATTTTTTTACTTATTCCTATAATTATGACTTCGGGACAAAATAGAGTACTTAGAGTTTGAATAACATTTCAGTTCTGTCTTTATTAGAGATTGAGAGGGAGATCATCCAAAAATCCCCCTGATTTTGAAAATTTAGATTTATCCCCCCCCTTCCCTAGCATTTGGTCCGCAAACAGGTACCTCCTCAACATTTTTCGGGTTTTTTGACCAAAATTAGAAAATTTTTCCTGAATTGGTGCTAAATCTGGTTTAAATTCAGTTAAATTGAGGAAAATTTCATCATAAATATAAGGGGTTTTGAGCGTTTTAGGAAAAATGCCTCCCCTGATCTTGCCCCTGGATTGGCCGACCTTCTCAATCTCTGGTCTTTATATACAGATATAAAGTATATTGTGTTTTCGGCACAATATTGTGTTTTATATATATTGTATATATTGTGTGAATATTCGGCACACTTTTCAGTGCAATTCATAATTCTTCATAAACTCAAAGACTTGTCTCAAAAGAATCAATTCAAGCCTTAGAACAAATAACCATAAATCTTGATTTATATTACTTTGACTAAAATAACGCATTATTTTTTCAAATATATATTTTAATTATTAGTTTTATGGCTTAAATCAGATCAATGTCTTTTTCTATATTTTTTTCTTTCCATTACTTAATGTGTTTTTAAACTTGATCGATTGGCTCATTAGAAAAATCAACAAGATTAATAAATCAAAAAAGAAATTCAAACCATTCTATTATTATTTTATTTTCAAAAAACAATATAAATTTTTAATATAAAAAGAATTGAAAGAAAAGCTAATATTTATTTTCCAAAAAAAACAACGAAAACCCGATTTTCGGTTTTGAGAAATTGTTTTAAAAAATATTGTTTACATAAAATTCAACTAAAGCTTAGAATTGATTTGTTTTTGTTTTTCAATTAATTACAGATACAATGTTGTCATACTTCTGGTCACATATATGCTTCCAATCATAGCCATGATATATACGTATTTCCGAGTGGGCCGGGAGTTATGGGGCAGTCAGAGCATTGGTGAGTGCACTGCAAAACAGTTGGAAAGTATTAAATCAAAACGAAAGGTATTATTACTGTTATTACTCAATCTTCTCACTCCTATTCGGCTAACTTAAGCACTACTTTCAAAAATAAAACCAAAAAATGACTCAATTCTCTCCATTGTTTGTTTGTTTAGATCGTCAAGATGATGATGCTGATTGTTAGCATTTTTGGGGTAAATATTGCCGCTATTCTCAGACACATAAATCTAAATAAAATATGAATTGCTTTGATTGAAAAGCATTGAATCCCTACTCAAAGCGCTTCTCATTTATTGAAATCACTTAATCTAATGCATTGAATCTTAATTTCAATTCGAGTTTATTTTTTCATTAATTCATTTCTTGAAAGCTTTTCCGTTTGTCCTTTTTTTATTGTTTTGCAACAAAACCTCTTACAATAGTTATGTTTTGCTATTCTTTTATTCATATTTCAAATAACATTTAATTTTAGTCTTTTTTAATATTATATTTTGATATTTTATTTCGTAATACAGTATAATCTATACTACAAAAGTGAGACCAGCATTAAAAGCCGTATTGCTTTCAAATAAAATTTAGCTAGCTTGTATCAACTTACATTATTATTATAATATTTGATACAAAAATCGAAGTTTAGATTTTAAGACTATTATAGCAATTATGCGCTTTTGATGCCGTCTCCCAAATGACAATATGTAAGTCGACATAAAATGTGATAATATATGAAATGTTTGCGTTTGTCGTTTGCGGCACAGATATGTTGGGCCCCATATCACATATATTTTCTTTTGGCACATCATTATCCTGAGATCATAAGTTCGGATTACGTACAACACATTTATTTGTCTATCTATTGGTTAGCGATGAGTAATTCAATTTACAATCCGTTTGTCTACTGTTGGATGAATTCGAGGTAATATTGCTTTCATTTCTATTTTATACATTTATTTATTTCTTTTCTTAATTAAATGATAAACAATCGAAATAATTAACAGTTTTTGTTAGAACTCTATAATTAGAGCTTTTGATTGAATATTTAACCTTTCAAACTAACGATGGATTTATTTAGTGTTAGTTTTATATACAGTAATTATATTAGTTTTATGCGTTTTATATGACGAATATAATATGATAATGGAAATATGTTAATTTTTAGAAAGTTAGAAACAGTAATATAATAGTATTTTGCATTAATTTATATATATATTGCATTATATTATAAATTTTAAAAAATTAGTCTGTACTTATTTTTAGAACAATGCAATTTGAAATTAAAGTTTATACTATATTTTGTTTTGCAATTTGCTATTTTGAAACTATTTTTATTGATTGCTTTCTGAAAGAATATTTTGAGACAAAAATATAAAAAATATAAAAAATTTTATAAATTATAAATAACACTTTAACTAAGACTTAAAATATTTAATTTAAAACGTATCAACTTGATTTTGAGTTTAGACTAACAAGAATTTATTGCTTTTATCATATATTATTTTAATCAATTAATTTAAGAATACTTTAAACTTAAATTAAATTAATAGTTTACATAAGATTAGTATATTTCTGATACACTTTTATTAAATTATATTTTATATCTTTAAAACTATCAAAAGCATAATTTTATTGATTTAATCATAACTTTGTTTATGTGTTTTTACTCAATATAGAAATATAGAGAATATGCAAAAGTTGATGTTATTTGCAAATAAAAACTAATAAAAGTTTAAATTTTTATTTGCTTATTTTCCTTCAAAACAGACGTATATTTTATTATTTATATTAATAATAATTTAAATATTATTTACTTAATATTTTGCTACAAAAAAAGGTTAATATTACTAAAGTAGGAGTGGGCATGCTAGATTGTAAAAAAGAATAGAGTGCCATGGTATTAAAATAAATTATTTTGTGAGAATAAAAAGTTTCTAAACTAGCTGTTTTTTATACTAAGTGTTATTTTTGTTTTAGTTTAAGTCATTATCTTTTGTTTTTTGATTACATGAGACAGAGCTTCGCTTAAAGCAACAACAGTGCAAAGTATGACCCGTACCCTTTCCCCCTCCCCCTGTCCACCTCTCTTAATAGTGACATAGGTTTCAAATTAAAGAGAGGCCACAAACTGTTTTCTATAAAAAAAATATAATAAATAAGACTTGAGTGCTAATAACAAACCGAAAATATAGCTCTATTTTAGAAATGTCTTTCCTTATTGCCATTCCATTTGACGACATTAAAAAACATCTTTTGATATAATTGTGTCGATAGATCGATAAACTATTCAATTCCGTTATGTATAGACAGACCTTATGTGTAAAATCTTCAAACATTAGGCTTCAAACAAACTCGTTAGCAAACAAATTACTGTGCATGATAATTTTAGCAAATTCAAGTTTCAAATAGTCAAATTTAATCTTGTTTTAATATAAAACTGTATAAGAAAGCCGCCTTAATTGTATTAATAGTATAAAAACTGATATACAGTAGTCGTATATTGTTAAAATCAGAATTTTTGAACAACAATAGACATATTTTGCTCTATTTTTGTACTGAATTGTATATACAGTTATAGTACTGTAATACTAGTTTATCGATCTATTGACACAATTGCTCGTTTGATAAGAATTTTTCAAAAAGTATCTATAATTATATCCTTTGTTATATTATATTTTATGTTTGTGTCTATATCTTGAAATAAAAAAGACATAAATTTAAGATTTAAAGATTAACGGCTGAAGCAATCTATTAGTTTGTATTGATTTCAAATTTTTATCCTATATTTGGTGACAATATGTGCTATCTTTTCCTCTCCCTCTCTATCTCCCTTTTCTCGCCAAACTATATCATACTGTATATCAAATTTGAATTATATTTATAAATGTTTTAAAAATAATTTTTTAATAAAATATAAGTTAGAACGAAGTTTATTGATAAAAAGTATTAAAGTTATAATTTAGTACAAACCCGCAGACGAGCATTAATATGCACTTAATATTGTATGCATCCAATCATATGTGTCAAACACATACTGTTTTATTTATCTCATCTTATAATTATGAAACATTGTTTAACACTTAATATACTGTAATTTAGTGCTTGTCATTATTTTAACATTTTGATTAACAAGTTTTTATAGCTTTTCTACATTAACTTTGGAGATTACCCAAGTGTGCTAATTGTTATGAAATAATAAATTTAATTTTTTTAAAAACTTTTTCGAATAAACATATCTGAAAAACGGAGATAAAATTTTTATTTAATTTGCCTTTACTTATGTTGTTTTGTTAATTATTTTTTACTAGATATTGCAAATTTAATTCTCTAAAACTATAAATAATTTTTTTTAATACATGGAATGTATTTTTAAAAGTGTAATTAGACTAAAAGGTGCTAGACAAACAGATAAACTGCTACAATTAATTAGAAGCACAATTAATTTATAATTGTACATCTTAATATGTGTTTATTTTTATTTTAAATATTAAATATTAATATTTAGCTTAAAATGTTTGCATATAAAGTGTTGAATGATTATATTATATAAGACATTAAAATATTGTTAATTTTAACAATATTTTGTAAGTATTAACATATTAATATTAAATTATAAACTTATTATTTGTGAAAAATTGTGTTTAAAAAGAGAAAAAGTGCTTTTATGCTAAATATAAGCTTTTAAAATTAAACAAAATTACAATTATAACTTTTATTTATTTTATTTAAATTTCTAAATAATTTCTTGCTTAAATATTATTAAAATTTGCAATATTTTAATGTTATATATAAAATTAACTCTGTAAATGTTATTATTATAAAACCGTTTACACATTTGTGCTGTTTGCTACTGTATTTACATTTAACTGGACAAAATTTATAAAGAGAAAATGTATAAACAGCAAAATTTGTTGACAGCGAAGGCATAAAAGCAAAAACATAAACAGATTATGCAATTATTTTGAAAACAAAATAAATAACCAATGTTTATTTAATTAAAATTATTTGTTTTAGAATATAATAAAATAATTGTATTAGAAAAGTAAATACTTTAGAAATTTCATACATAAAATAATTTTGATAATAAAAAAATATTTAAATCAAAATTTGCATTATTATTTGATTGCTATTTAATTTGGGTTTAAACTTTAATGATAATTTAATTTCTAGTTTGCTATATTTATTAACAAATTGTAAAATAATTGTTTCAATTATTTTTGCTGTTTATGTAATCTTAGTTAAATTTATTTATTATTTTAGCATATTTTATATCAAGTACTTTTTAACCTGATTATAAATGATTTGCTCTTTATAAATTTTGCACAAATTGACAACTTTGTTTTTATGTGTAAACTAATAATTAAGTCATTTATTAATTAGAAATAAAAAGTTTAAATGGTTTTATAATTAGAGCATTCATATATTTATGTTAATATTATCATTGTAATAATTATACGGTTTGTAGCAGAATTTTTTTTTAAAACTTTGATACTGTAAGAGGGACTAGAAAATAATTTAATATTTATCAAAAATTTGAAAGTTTATTTTTATTAATTGTGTAATTTTTTTTATAACACAATTATTTTACTATTGTTTTAATTCTTTGCAACATATAGAGTAAAAATATTATTAAAATCAAATTGAAGTCAAGTTATCTTTGACTGTTTCAGCAATTTCGTCTTATCTAGTTACTTTTTGTAATTAGTTTTGTTCTTTGATAAAAACAAATTAATTTGTCTAAAATTTATAATAATTAGAAAAAGAATTAATAATTTTCAAAATTAGAAGACAGGCAGGGTGGCGTAGTGGCTATAGGCTTCGTTCTGTGCTTACGTCTGAAGTAGGCAACTGCTAGTGGGTTCAAACTCCACATTGGCTAATCATTCTTTTTGAGTTTGATAGGGTTTGTGGGGGCAAAACGACCACGGGCTGATTATCAAGGGCTGTTTATTGGTAGTGTACAAGCGCTTTTGCCACGAGCGTTTATGTGTGTGCTCTTAAAACTGTGACCACTATCCAGAGTTATCATACCTGGTTATGTAAGGAAAAAGCCCAAGGGCGTAATAAAAAACTTAGAACCTTTGAGCCCTTAAAACAAATTAAAATTAACAAAAAGAAAATTTTAAAGTTGATTAGAGAACATTGTTAATTTAAAATATTTAAAAAATTAATTTACAGTCAACTATGGGTTTAGAATTTCATGAGTTCTGTCCTTCTCTGAAAATTATTTCTCATTTTTCAATCTTAACTCCAATAGAACTTAATGTAAATTATACCTCAATTGTATCCCTCTCTGGATTTTATTCCTAAATTTTTGGTCCCAACCCCAGGTCTAAACCCCACAGTTGACTGTACATAGAAAAATCTTTATATTAAACCTATAACAATTAAATAAAATTTTGAAAAATTACTTTGTGTAAAATTCATTAAAGAATATAATGAGAATAAAATAAACTAGATAAGATAAAATTGCTAAACCGTTCAAGATTCTTTTAACAAAATTCTGACAGTGTTGCTAGTTACTCTTTTATGTTATAGTCTATAATCTATAAATTATGTTGACTTTGAATGCTCTTTTAGTCAATTAGAGATAAGGTTTAAATTTTATTTTTATTATATTTTTAAACTTTTACAGTAATTAGAAGTTTGAAAATCAGTTTTAAACAGGGTTATCAAATAGGAGTTAGCCAATAAACAAAATATCCATTCTAGTTTTTGATTTGCAAATTAGACATTACCTTATGTTTAAATATTGATTAAAATTCTGAATTTTTTAATTGTGGGTAAATTTAATTAAATTCACTAAATTTAGTTTAAATTTTATTTATAATTAAATTAATTAATTAAAATTTTAAACTAGTAAACAAAAAATCTGAGTTTTTATTGTAAAATTTACCCAAAGCTATACCCCCTAACTCAGTCAGCTCTGAATAACTTTGTTTAGCCTTAACTGTAATTTTAAACTATTCTTTAATTTATATAATATCAGATACGCAAATTTTATTTTAACTTAACATATTGAAAGCTATTTGCAGCTTAATTTATTCTCTCTAGACAATATAAATAATGCGCAAAAATTTTTTACTTGTTTTTGATTTGACAAAAGATAAAAAATTATAAATTTTTTAGTTATAATTTTATTATTTTGTTAGTTTTGTTTTAATAAACAAATAAAATTAGTGAAATTTAATATAAATTATTTAGTTTTAAAAAATAATAAAATAGATAATAAGAATATAAATTAAAGATCAAAGTTACTTATTATCTAATTTTTTAAATTGTGCAAATTTAAAATATTTATTATATAGTAATTAAATTATAATAACAATTAATAATGCATCAAGTTATAATAATACTATATTGAATATTGATATTAGCTAGAAGCAGATATTGAAAAGGCCTGGTCGTAAACTACATGTAAATTTGTATATATACAGTATATGCATGCATTGTATATATTTACAGCTGATTCAAAGCACAATAAATACATAAATTACGTTAATTTTTAAATGCAATAAATATAGATTAAACGTTATGAATGGATGATATTTCGCTTTAACTTTGGAATATCTTTACGGTTCAGGCAATATCTCATTTGGCTAAAAGTAGAATGATGGACTGTGGAATTAATTAATTTAATTAATTGACAAACCTTTAACTAAAACTTACTCTTTAATGAGTCAAGTGTCCATAAACTTAATTTTATGAATTAACCTTTTAATATTTAGCCTTGCTGAATACATAATTATTACACATTAAGTATATATACTGTACATATTAAATTTGAGCATAATTCATTTTAGCATGAATATATTTGTTGTAATTTCTAATTATAGAATAATTATGACCTGAAGTAACGCAATAATTACTATTGATTTATAGATAATTATTTACTATATCTGTGGAATAAATTTTAATGAACTTTCATTAGATAGGCTGCAAAAGCTTCGAAACTATTTTGCATAACATTTAGTATTTGATAATTAATTTAAAACAATTTGGCATATCTAACTGGTTCAAGTATAGCGAAATTGTAGCATATCGTCTCGCGCGTGACTTTGGTAATTGAAAGTTTGCACCTGTACATTTTCCAATTGAGTATATAATATAATCTTGAATAATAAAAAAAATACAATTCATCGATCAATCATTTCTATTTTTTGTAATCTATTGTCGAAATTCTATCTCTTCTAAAAAAGTAGATTATATTCTCATCTCCAGACCGGTGACCCGTTGAGCTCCCCCTCCCTCTCTTTCCCCCAGTTTGGCCACTAATAAGTAGCCATTTGTAACATTATTTTATTGGAAAACTTAAGCACTATAGTAATTCTGGTTAGAAATGATCATTTGGGAGAAAATTAATTAGTATTAAGTTGAAGCGAGTATTACACTTATTCTTATAATGTATTAAAGTCATATTTTAATGACACAGTTATTGCAAATACATAAATCAATTCATTATGTATCTTCAACCTTAAGCTTAATCTAATTTTTAAAATTAAATAAATATAAATATTATATTTTAATTAAAAAAAAGTTATAATCAAATTATCCATCTATTAATAGTTAATTCCCCAAATTATCTACTTTCTAAGCAAGAAATTGTTGCATTATTACAAAGTTTTACTTTTATTTATACCCTTTTCTGAATTAGTCTATCTTGGTTATATTTAATTAAATATAATGTTGAACTATTAGAAATTATTATAAAAATTTTAAAAATATTGATTATATAATAAAAATATGTTTTACATTTCAATCAAATTTTGATATAAATGCTTAAATTTTAGACATAGATTCTTAAAATTTATTTCAAATATAACATATCATATTAATATAATTTATTAAAAAGAACAGGTGGAATTTTACAATTCAATTTTATTTTAATAATTAATATTTTACAACTATTAAATTGAAAATTTTTTAGAAATTCAAAGTTATAGATATGCATTAAATAAATAAATAAATATTTTCGATCAATAATTTTGAATTTATTCCTATTTTGCTGAGCATTAGAAATAATGTCTAATACTTTATATAATATATTTGTATAAAATATCAATATCTAAATAAATGCAGAAATTGACGTATATTTCAGTCTATATTTGAATTACGATTTGAACAATATAATATAATACGGCAGAGAAAACATTTTTATCTATAAATTTTATAATATTTTATATTAGAATTTTTATTATTCATTATTTGAAATATTATTCAATAGTTAAAAAGAATAAAATTTGTTTACCGTTATTCCACTCAAACATTGATATGTAGTAATAGCAAATGTTGCAATATTAGTAAAATTAATTAATATAAAGTGTTAATTAATATTAATTAATTTTTACATAATTTTTATTTTAATAATAAATACTATTTGCATTAAGTTTAACAACAATTTGAATATTAAAAAATATTTTTTTAATATAAATATATAATTAATTTATAATTGAACATAATTGTTACAAATTGTTATAGATTAATTTATTATCTTTTAAAAATTTAAAGGTAATTTTTTAAAAATTAATTTTAAATATGTATACTAAAATTATATAAACACATGTTGTGTTTTAATCTATGCCAACAATGACTAAGCTAGAGGGGAAATAGGGTAATAATATAAGAATAAAATAAAAATAAAATTCAGTACTAAAGCTATGATTCAAAAAGTTAAATGTAATTGAATTTCGTGGTTAGGTATCGGAATACGAAAATAGAGTACGTCAGTGCTCTGGGTCTTACTTTCACTTGCATTAATCTAACTTAAAAACAGCTCAAAAATAGCTTCGAATAAACTTTTATAAAATAATCTTTTGGTTTATTTAATCAAGGGCCATTTTTGTACTTTTAATACTTGTTTTTCCCATCGAAATTGATTCTTAAATTAAATTTAAAAGTCTAAGACTTTCGGATTATTTCACAAATAAAGTTGAAAACAAATTTGATATTTGTTTCTCTTAAAATCTACAATTGTTTTGGTTTTAATATTTTCATCAATTTTTATATTTTTATTTCATTTTCAAAATTAAGCTTATTTTGACTCATATTGTAAATAAAATGAAATTTCTTTTTATTCAAACCAAAAGATCTTTTACTTAATCTAATATCTGTAAAAGAAGTACCAAGCGCTTTTTATATTTTTCATTAATAATTAATTTGAACAATTGGGGTTAAGTTGTTTTAAATTAAATCTAGTTAATTAAATAATTAAACTCAAGCACTAATTTAATTCAATTTAATTTAATTTAATTTAATTGATAAATTAAGTTGATTATCTAGAACAAATTTTTTGCGTTGTTTTTACTCTGAATCTAAAATAAGATTTATTTTATTTTGAATAAATATCCAATAAATTTAATATATATTTTAAAGCAAAATATTGGTTTTATTATAAAATATTTTTGAAAATTTAATATTTGTATTTAAAAAGTGGTAGCTTTTAAAAATTTACAATAATTTGCAACAAGAATAATTTAAACTCATTGTATTTTTATCCTAATAAATTGTTATGAAAATATCAAACAAAATAAAACAATCAGTTTTAGATACAGTAATAATAGGTTTAAAATATATTGTTTGCTTTTAAAACAAAATATAAACTATCGTAATAAAAGATTTATTTTGATTTTGCAAAAATACAATTATAATTAGAGCCTTATTTGGGTTGGGATTACGACTTCCGGTTGCCGACAGACTAATCCCGGTTCTTGACATATTAATCCCGGCTCCCGTCGGGATCTCAATTTTCAAATTAGGCAAAATTAATTATGAAACATTTGATTTTTAACTTATATTTAATTCTAACAAAGAAACTCACAAAAGAATTTTAAAAAATTTAAACTAACCATTAATATCAAAAAAATTACATATTTTTACAGTATTTAGAAAAATAATTTTGTTGACTAAATCTAGATTAAGAGCAGATCTCTTCTTCGTAATGAGATTACCCGCATTTGAGAAAATTCTTTGAGATGAGGCCAAAGTTTAGACAATACTCAGATATTTTTGGATAATTTTGAAAGTTTTGGAAATTTGTTTTCATTTCTTAGCAAACAATCGATAAAATTGGTAATAAAATTAAAAGAAATATTTGAATCAAGACTATAAGGAACTCATTTCAACTAATATTTTGAGATTACATCAAATGCCTGAAAAGGATTGTTATAAGTTATAACAGTTTTTCTATTAAAGTCTGACATATTCTACAATAATTTGATAATAATTTAAATTTAAATTATTTTTTAATATTTAAATTTCGGATTTGACCGGCATTTCCGACTATATTTGTTTGAAATTGGGAGTAGCAATCTCGAGTGGGGATCGGGATTCCCAACTCTCGAGATTGATCTCTAATTATAATCTATTTAG
>JAQFXP010001981.1:0-16816 GCA_034693685.1 Belba bartosi
AATAAATAAAATAAAAAAATTAAATTAAATAAATAAATAAAATAAATTAAATAAATAAATAAAATAAATAAACACTTTTTAAATATGCATTTACATTAAATAAAATGTAAACATAATAAAACAGTTTAAAAATATTACTTAAATAAGATATGGACTTTATATAAAACAGATTTTTAACAATTACATTTTTTATTTAAAATAATATAATTATGCAATGTTAAAATGTTTTGTGTTATTTAAAACTTTAATTACAATTTCAATATAATTTCTCTTTTCTGACTTACATTAAATACTATTTGTGTTAATTATACTTTTTTAGAATGTTAACAATTAAAATATATGTCAAAACACAATTAATGCAATATCGATAGAACTCATAGTTATTCATTGGAAACAAATTCAAACAATAGAACCCAATGTCGGGTCCGGACAGTCTCTCAATAAAAGCAACGATTTTCAAACGATTTCTAATCGAAAGTCGATTTAGTTTTAGAAATGAATACAATAGAGAATAGGGTTTATGAGACCAATAGCTGATACGAGAGAACAATAAATTGAATACAAAAACTGTAGAAAATGTAACCAGAAATACAATTGCGGCTATATATCGAAAATAATAAAAAGTGTCATTTGCGTGGATTATATGCATTGATAACATTAATCCGGGCGATGATATATAATAGGAAATTGCGATTATATAATTGAAAAAATCGTTTATGTCTTTCGTTAATTTTGATACCAAATTATGTTCAGATATTGCTTTCATTAGAAGCAAATGATTATTTAATTTAAAACTATTTTTAATTTTTATATTTATTTCTCTAAATTTATATTTTAAAAATAGTGTCGTTAAAGTGCCAGTTACTAGTCCCACCGAGATTATAGCAAATAATTGTATTATAAATATAAATGTAGGTATAGACCAAAACAATACACTCTTTAATGTAAAACCAGATTTTGGATCAAAATAAGCGATAATTGTTGGACTGATTAATGTTAGAGAAGTGATGATAACTAACGGCCAGAATAAGACTCGCATTAAATATTTGGTCAATATATTGAGAATTAGAGCCAATCTTTTTGTATTCAAAGCATTCATTTGAATAATTTGTTTGTGTTTATAGTCATTAAGAAATAAAAATAATTTTAAATTATACGTTAATTCTTGATATTGAATAACAAATTCCATTAAAAATATTCCTAAATTATGAATTAAATAAAGTGCAGTTATATTGGTTTGATTTCCCAATATATACAACGCATTACCCGTTAGGATACGAATCGATCGCTTAGTTATTAAACCAGAAATTACGTATAGGATAGAACTGAATATTAGTGAAATTTTAATAATACTGACAAATAATATTGCATTTTTAGAGCGAATTCTGTTCATATAATCATCAAAATTATTCGATACCATAATTCCATATTTTTTTAAACATTTTTCAATTCTTTCGATTGCGACACTTTCTTCGGAGTTATTTATTACAAAATGATTATACTTTTGAGTAATTGTTTCTCTGTTTGAAGCAGTTTTCAATTTAGTGGAATTCATTATTTGTTTTAAAGCATAAATATTGTTAATTTAAATATGAATTTCGTTAAATATTTTTAATATATTTATGTTTACTGTTTGCTAATATATTAATGATAAGCTAAAATGCAATAATTTAAACTTTTATTATAAAATAAAAATTCTGAAATATATTATTTTAAAAAATAATTTTATTACTTACATTTATCTAATTTAAAATTATGCAAATATTCAAATTGTTTTCAGATATATTTTTATTGACTTAAAAATCTATAATTTGTTTTTATAATGTATTTAAAAATAATATTTTAAAATAAATTATTTTAAAGAAATATTTTGGATTAATTGTCGTTAATTTTTTTTAAATATTTGTGTCATGTGATAATAAATTATACCAGGACACATTTAATTTATCATATGTTTTATTTCGTAAATATTTCTAATAAAACAATTTAACTTAATTACTTCAAAACAAAAAATTATAAATAAAATAATCGCAGCTGTAATGGTGCCTATGGGTGCGCGGTAGTAAGTGCTAGGGCTTTGGGTCTTTTTATGCTACAAGTGTGGATGCGTAGCTCATGGTAGCAACGCTAACCACACCCGTGCGACCATTACCTCGTTTGTGGTGAGAGTGTATAGACCAAAACAACAGTCAATACCAGAATAATTTAGAGTTTAGCACAAAATATCAGTTCAATCAATAAATACTTTAATTATTATTTAATAATTTATCAGATATTCAGACAATTAACACAAATATAATACAAATTTATAAGGCAAAGTAAACCCGAACTTTAATAATTAACACAAAATGTTATAAATGTTAAATATTAATAATTTTATTTAATGAAAATATAAATTATTTAAAAATAATGTTATAGCCAAGGCCTCTGAAACGTCGTCGACCGTTAAGTGTGAAGCACACACAAAAAAATATTTAATATAAAAATTATAAAATCAAGTCAATTAAAACTGAAAATTGAATATTAAAACAATTCAATGCATTAATTAAGACTTCAAAATAAAAATAAAATCTGGGCTCACATTCCAAAGGATTAAATATTGAGATAACAATATTTCAATATTTAATCCTTTCAAATGTGAATTAAAATTAGATTTTGTTTTTATTTTGAGGTATAAACTCTCAGTTAAAGCATTTCAATTGTTTTAATAATCAATTTTTAGTTTAAATTGACTAAAATTATTTCAATTATTAAATTAAATTAAAAGGTAAAAATGAATGCTCTTTCTCTCTCTTTCTCTAAAAAGCACTCTTTGCTCTCCTTATTTTAGTATGGCCTGAAAACTGTACAAACTACACTCATTCTCCCCTGTCTCACTATCCCCCCACCCCCAGTCTAATGATGATCTAAATGCCTTGCACGGGCCGGCACCTCCGGGGCCGGACCCTAGATATCAAAACCCACGGGTTCCCTGATTGAGAGGATGTATAACGGATCGGTAGACAGGTCATTTAAAACATGAATTCTATTCTTACCATGTGACCGACTTTTGCAACGATTGGCTCTTATGGAACTAAGTGCTGTCCGATTTTTTCAGGACTACTACTACTATTACTACTACTATTACTACTACAATTACTACTACTATTATTATAATTATTGCAAATCCTCATTTATTAATTAAACAATCTAACAATTTTATATATGTTTCAGAATGAATTCGAGACTAAGGCATCCGGAATTAAGAGAAACGCAAAATGCAACGAACGAAAAAAATTCCAAAGTATTACGTTTAATGAAAATGGCTAAAATTTGTAAATACGAGTCATTCGAAATTAAAGACGGTGTCTTGAGATGTAAACCATGTATGAAAGCGTTTTTAGACTTTGATGTGAAGGACGGAAAGACAACAGTTAATAGACATATAGAAAGACCAAAACATAAAACGAATTTAGTCAATTATAACAACAACACAAAGAAGAGAAAATCAAATGAAAATCTTAATTTGGTCGGACAAACAGTAATAGAGACACCGTCTGCACCAAACCAATTCTTTCTCGACTTAACTCTGGCATTCACTTCGGCCAATATACCATTAGAAAAATTGGCAAAAGAATCATTGAGAAAATTTTTTTTCGAATACACAAGTAAGAACATTCCGTATCCAACAACTTTTTGCAATCATTACGTCCCGGCAGCTCATCAACAAATGATGAATACAATTCGAAGAGAAATAGGAGACAGACATTTATGTTATGTGTGACGGGACATCAGATCTTCTCCAAAGACACGTCTTCAATATAATGGTTGAAAAGTTGGATGGCAAAGAAAACCGTCCTCTATTGGTATCCACTCAATTTATCGATAGAACTGACCATAAGTCAATTATAGCCGCAGTTGAAATAGGATTGCAAACTCTTTGGCCAAATAGTATTCAATTCAATAGATTCAGACTTGTTTTGACTGATCAAGCACCGGCAATGATTAAAGCATGAAAGAATTGAAAGCAAAGTATAAAAAGATGCTTTATATTATTTGTTTGGCTCACGCAATGCACAGAGTTTGTGAGGAAATTAGAGAAAACAACGATTTAGCAAATCAATTTATCTCTAATTTGAAGCAAATCCTTAAAAATTCGCCTCAAAGGAAAGAACTTTGGCGATCAATTACTGGATTACCACTTCCTAAACAGCCGGTAATCACCCGTTGGGGCACATGGTTGGAATGTATATGCTTTTGCGCAAAGAATTTTGACAAAATTAAAGCATTTATTCAACACCCAAATTTAATTATACTTAAAGCAAATTCAATTAAGAATTTAAACAAACTTTAAGAGAATCCACAACTCGAACCTCAAATTAGAAATTTGGTTAAATTTCAATTTATTGTCGAAAAAATCAAACAAATTCAAAGTCGTTCTCTCAGTGTTGATCAACAATTTGATATAATTGAAGATCTTGAAAACAAATTAAAGCCAGCGCCATCATATGCTTTCACAAAATTAAAGGAATCATTGGCTAAGAATACGGATTACCTCCACTTCTCCGAAAATTATAAAATTCAGGACAGATTCGCCCTACTGAATACCGCTGTTGTCGAGAGATTATTCTCAACTTTTATTAATTTATTAACAGATAATCGCTGTTCATTAACAACAGCTAATATTGAGAAATATTTGTGTTTATTAGTTAATCAACACTTGAATTATTATTAATTACTCATTTATTTTATAAAAATTGAATAAATATTTTGAATTTTAATTGTTTTTAATCATTTCTATAATTTAAGTTTTTTTTCTAAAAAATTTTTTGTGTGTATCAAAAATTTAAAAAATACGACGTTTCAGAGGCTTTGGTTATAGCTTTTATTATTTAAGTATTTCATTGTCCTTGCCTTCGGTTAATCCTAAATTATTTCTAATTTTTTAAATTTTTTTCAAATTATACAAAATTTCCACGGTTTGAATACAAGATTTTATTTTTGCGATTACTAATAAACTCACCGCCAATAATAGATTTTTTAATTAATTTTTTAAAGTTATTAATCTATAAAATTGAAACCCATTTAACTACATTTTTATCGCTCATTTAAAATATTTTCTAAACTCATTTTACATATAATTAATTCAAATATATTTTATTTGTTCACAAATATTTTAAACGACTTCAATAGAAAGAAAAATTTTTAAGTTTAAGATGATTTATGTAACTATAATCATATGATCACTATAATTTTATATTTATTTTTGTTTTGAATAGTTTTCAAACATTTGATATGTTTAATTTTTAAAACTTTATTTCTTGCGTTTATTATCAAAAATATTTGAATAAAATTTATTTACAAAAAAGATTTTTTTTTCATTTTATATATACATGTCCACATTCTATGGAGTTTAATTACATGAATCCCAAACTCAATTTAAATGTGCATGTATTACTATGAGAGGGAATACCGTAACATTAAATTAAATTGAAATCAATAATTTTTTTTAGTTTTCTATTAAACATCATAAATATAAGTAATCAACTGAAGATTCTTAAAAATAGATATTACTAACCATATATCTTATTTTATTGTTTACGTCTATATTGTAACAAACTTGATTACATTATTGAAACATTTGAAATAACTACAGTATATTGTTTATAGCTATAACTTTAAGCAATATAAAATTTTTATACTTTTAAGTTGGCTTAAAACTAATATTAATTAATTACTTTAAATGCTTTAAAAATAACAATTAAGTTTTTTTAATTTTTAAAAATAAAATTAATTTCATAAAATGTTTTTAAAGTTTTATTATTTGCGGCAGAATTAATATAATCAATGTTTAAATTTTTAATTATTTTTTTAAAGTTTATATATTTTTATATATTTTTTGAAAATCCTTTGTTTCATATAATTATAGTTTTTATCGCTTTATGAACGACTCGGTCAGAAATATGGTAACAAAATTGGATTTTCGTGTTTTAAGTGGTTTATTGTCGACTACTTTAAGGAATATGAGGTATTAAAGTATACTTTGACGAATATGACGTCATTTAATATTGTTTATTAAATATTTGTAAAATAATTTATTTTTATCTAAAATTTTTAGCTATATCTGTTCTTGTACTTATACAAATTATTCAGATGGATTTAAAAAATTCTAATATTAAATAAAAACATTTAACTTAAATTATTAAATAGAGTTAATAAGTTACAATAACTACATATTTACTAAACATATCTAGTTTTATATTTTATTTTATTAAAATAAGGTGTTAACCATAGAGCGTTACGATTAAATTTAATCTTAAAATATTTTCAAAGCATTATTAAGTCAATTATATATATGTATTGGCGTATACGATGACTCTGTAAAATTGGTAGGGTTTAGTCAATACGTGGATGTATACAGCCTAAAGAAGCTTTGCCTACCCGGTTACTACGGCTACTAAAACTTGGCAAAACGAGTATTGATTTATTGATTTGTTTAGTTTGCGCGATTTTAGCGAAATTACATGTTTAATGTTTGATTCGCGAATTCAATACAATTTACAGTCAAGTTTCTATAATTTCACATTCTCCCTAACTTCACACCAATCTCTGGCCCCATTTTGGGACCAATGTTTAAGAATAGGCCTAATTTTACATCTCTTTATTTTCACTTTCACACTAATATTGTAAAACAAATCATATGATATAAATCTCTATATTTTCACAAAACGTGTTTGTTGTGTGTTTTTAAAAAAAAATTGTTTAATTATTTTAACAATTTTGCAAAATATATTTATATATTTTTAAAAAATGCGGTTTATTTAAGACATATGAAAACTTTACGTCAACTTAATTCAATTATAACTTTAAAACAATGTAATTAAAAAAAACAAAGATCTATTTTAAGTTATTTAAATAAAATTTAATCTCTCTAATTTTAAATTCTATAATTTCACATGCCTTAAAATTTGGTCTTAAAAGTGTGAATTTATAGAGACTTGAGTGTATATTTAATTACAATCACTATTTTTTATAAACAGTCGTTTTGGATTTCGGTCCAAAACAGAAAATAAAACAATTTTAATATCTTAACTCAATTTGATTCAGATTTTATTTCTTAAAACAACATTCATTAATATTTATTTTAGTAAATTTATAAACTTTTATCAAAAAATGAGTATATTATATGAAATCAATAAAAACAAAAGTTAAAATTTGTAAATTAATTGCAAAATATACACTTGATAAAATTTATAATTGTTGTAAGTTTAAAGTTTACAATATTGAGCATATAATTATCAAGTTAAAGTTTTAAAACTATGATTTGATTTAATTTAAATTTGTGCTGGGAGGATATTGTTATTTTGGATCTAAAACCAAAACGACTGTGTATAAATCATATTAATTTTCATCAGTACTTTAAATAAGAGATGCTTTAATACAAAAATAAGTTACTGTAATTGAGATTTTACTTTAAAGGAAAATTTTTTAGAATGGCTATTTCTAAAAAAATTGCGCATTTAAAAAAAATTATTGTTTTATTCAATTATTAATTCTTTAATACGTTATATGTATGTAACAGTAAAAAATAATTAAAATATTTTATTTTATTTGTCTGTAAATTAGGTTTGAAATTTATAAAAAAAAAATATATGGTATTTTTTAAACATGTTTAACTTATTAAAAATAAAATTAGTAAAAAATTTATGCATAAATTTCTATTATATTATATAAATTTATCATAATTAAAATAATTTTTAAAAATAATCATATTTTATATAATTCCAACATAGTCTTTCAACATTTTTCTTAAAATCAATATTACTAGTGCAAGTGCTCTATTTTCTCTCCCTTTACTTCTTCTTTCAACTATTTTAAAGTTTAACTCAAATAATATTTTCATATCATAACCTATGACTCATAGCCTCTAAATTTTAGGTTATGATATTAGAGCGTCTATTGATTTCAAGTTTAAAATAGTTATTTCGCAATCGGTTCGTTTACTACAACTAAATAAATAAATAAGCAAAGTCAAAATATATTATTAAATACTAATCTAGTTAATAATATAAATTAATTTTAAAAATATAAATTAAATAAACTCATTTTAATTATAATTAAATTAATAATTTTTAATAATATAAATCAATACTATGCTAATTTATATAATGAAATAATATATATAAGAAAATTAAAATGATATTAATGCAATTTAATTATAATTAAATTCATTTCAAATTGACAAATCAATAAAATTTTAATTTGGTTAATGAAATAAATTAATTAAAAAATTTAAATTACATTAACGTATTTAAATTATAATTAAATTAATTGTTTTTATATTAAAAATCAATACTTTGTTAATTTGATTAATAAATTAAATTATTTAAAAATTTTTAATTATATAAAAATGATTGTTTTCCTGAACTATTAATCAATAATTTAATAATTTATTTAATAAATTACATTAATGACAAATTTAATTTATATAAAAGCATTTTATTTGTATTCAGTTTATTCTAAAACTTTTCTGATATTAGGTATTATAAATTAAATTATATGTGAATTTATAACTTTAACAAAAATAATATAATATTTAAAATTTCAACAGTTAATTTAATTTAATTTTTTTAAAAGCAAAACATTAAAATATTAATAAAATGCTTTTAAAATATATAAAAATTTCAAAATTTTTTAATATTATAAATGAATATTATGTTAAATATAAAATCAATTTAAAAATTCAAATAAAAAAAATTAATTTAATTGATATTAAATTAAATATTAAACAAATAGTTATTTTACTATTATCAATAATTGGTTTCATGTATCAATTCTCAGATTTATTGTCGCAGTATATGAGCGGTAATACTGTTGTCAACACTCGTATTGAACACTTGAAGTACAGGAAAATACCTGCGATTACAGTCTGTTTGCCCACAACTATAGCTATGAATAAATACGCGAAACTGTATCCGAAATATCAGAATCTGTTCGAAGAATATAAAATTGTTTATTCAAAAATGGATGACAAAGATTTATCAAATGAAACTAATAATAAGTACATAATTAATAAATATTTCAAACCATTTGAAAAACTACAAAATGATATAAATCCAACAATTTATCAATTATTTAATAATTTAAGCTTTGAATTAAAAAAAGGTTATATTGTATTAAACAGTTTATCCGATTACAAAATAATTAATAATTCATTTTATTTTAATGAAACTAAAAGTTTTAGTTCATTTATTATGTTTGAGAATAAATTGCGAAAATGTTTTACATATTTTTCTAAATTAATTGATAAATATAAAAACATTGATGGTAATTTAAATTCAATTATAATTCTAATAAAAACCGATTTTTTGTTGTTTTCGTTAAGTTTAAATGAAAACCAAATTTTAATTACAATTCATTCTTCGGAAGAATTACCGGATTTTTCAATAAATGGAAATTATATTCGATTGCCATTCGGTAAAGAGACAACGATTTTATATAATGAAATACAAACTAAACTATTGTCTAAATATAATGTAAATAAATTTAAAAATAATAACACAAATGTTATTAATAGTTATATGAAAAAAAAAAATCTAATTGTATCGACTAATGTATGTCTAATTACATGCAATCTGAATACAAATCCAATTGTATTCCAAAATTTAAAAATTTTTTGTTTAAACTAAATTATTTTGCCAATAATTTAACATTTTGCTCAAGATTAAATTTAAAAAACAAAACTTATATTAATTTTAACAAATGTATTAATAAATGCAAAAAATATATTAAAATACAATATTATAATTTTCAAATTGATTGGTTTCGAAATACTAAAAGTATATTACATGTCTCTATCTGGCACAATTCTATGCCGGACATTGTGATAGAGCAAAGAAATAAAATGGAATTTTTATTATTTATATCAGAGATTAGTGGTTTGTTAGGTATGTGGTTAGGGCTGTTTGTTTTGGATTTAATTTATTATTTAACAAATTTTATTAAAATTAAATTAATTAAAACTAAAAGTTATCAAATTTATAAATTTATTTTAAAAAGTTTTTTAATAATATTATGCATTTCCGGTCTCATATATCAAACATCAATATTAATGAATGAATACCTGAGCGGTCGGACGGTTGTGTCGACGAGAATAGAGACAATCAAAAGCATAAAAATACCGGAAATTACGATTTGTTTTCCGGAATTCCTGTCGATGGAAAAAATTGCTAACCATTTTCCGGAATTTAAAACTAATTTTTCAAAATATAAAAACTATTTACCAAAAATATCAAAAACAAAATTTAAAAATAAAATATATAATCTTTTCAAATATTTTATTTATAGCAAAAAAGTATTGAATTCAACAATTATTGATTTCTTTAAATATTTAACATTCAATCCAATGACCGAAACACGAAATACCAGTTCCTATGTTCGGGTAATTGACTCTAATATCACTTATTATGACTACAATCCTATTCAGAGTTATTTAATTGATGAAAGCTTAGGATCAAAATGTTTGACATTTTTCAGTGATTTGCATAAAAAATGGAGAAATTTTAAAATTAATTTAAAAAACATTATCACAACTATAGCACATAATGACCAGTGGTTTCCATACTATAGATATCGTATTTCAAATAGAGACACATTATTTCTATCATTAAAGTCTTCGCATTTAAATTCAGAAATAAACTTTAATCGAAATTTTTTAACTGTTCCAATGGGTTTCGAGAATTGGATTGAATTTAATTCCATAACTACTCAACAATTGGCGACCAATTATGAGACCAATTGTCGTAATTATGATTTGGACGACAGATATAGTCATATCAATACAAAGACTGATTGTTTGACTAAATGTAAAATACATTATTTAATTAAAATCTGTAAAATAAGTTGTATTTTTTCAGAATATTATTTTGTTTTAAGAAAAGTTTATTTTTTAACACAATCTCAAGAAAAATTATGCTCGGATAGAAATAATACAATTCTAAAATTGCAATCATGCTTATTAAATAACAGACATTCTTTTATTGACAAAATTTGCAATAATTATTGTCAAAATGAATGCTTAGAATCTATTTATAATTTCAAATTTAAGAAAAAGAAAATGTAAACTAACTTGACAAAAATAGTTAAAATTTACTTAAAACACAATCATTTGCCTGATCATATTTACGAACATATTACAAAAATGCCATTTATTTTACTTATTTCAAATTTTGCTGGTTTACTTGCACTATGGCTTGGCCTTTCTGTTATAGTAATTTTTAATTTTATAATTAGTATTATTTAAAACTTTAATATATTATGTATTATGTTTAAATTTATTTATATAAAATAATTTTTTATTTAAATTATGCTTGTTTCAAAAATGTTACATTTCTTTAAACATTTTAATTAATTCAACAAAACATTATTATTTTTACTAAAATTTTTTAAATATCAATTTATATTTAAATAAAGCGAATTATTTCATATTCAGTCACTTTAATCAATACATTACTAAAAATAAATTTAATGTAAAACTATTTACAAAACTGATTGATTATTAAGTCATAAATTAAGTGGAATGCGTGTTATCTGAACGCAGAACAGGTCAGTCAAGTCTATAACTGTGTCACCTAATGTAGTTACACTCAACTGTAGAAAAAATGTTTAGAATATTTATATAATTTTAAAGTTAAGAAAAAAAATTATTTTTACAAATGCAACAAAAATGGTTAAATTTTATATAAAACACAATAAATTGCCTGATTAAATTTGCCAACAATTACTTAAAATGCCATTTAGTTTATTTATTTCAAATTTTTCTGGTTTACTTGACTTGATTTTTTTCTATTGACATTTATAAATTTAATACAATTCAATAGACGTGTAACAAATTATATCGAAATAGTGTAAGTTTTAGTAACCCAAAGGAGCCTTTATCGCGTCTATTTTTTGTCGTATTATTTGCACAATATTTTAACCATAAAAATAGGCGTGTTTAAAGTTTGTCACTTAAAACCAGTATATAATTTTTTGGCCAATCAAAAGTAATTAAAAAATTTACTTTATTTGCATCGACTCAATTGATTTATGTTGCATAAAGTTTAAATATAAAGCATAAACAATAATAAAAACATTAAATTATAGTAATAATTGATTTACACAATTATTCAATTATATTAAAAATTGTATTTTTAAAACATTTTTGAATAAATGTATATATAGTTTTGACATTCGACCCTTTCCCCGCTGAGGTGAATCGCTTATTATAGTTTTGGAGATAAAATTTTAGGTTTAAAGTTTTATTATAATAGCGAGAAAATTTTGAATTTCTTTATTAATAGCGGGAAAATTCCCTATCTTTACTATAATAACAAAAAAAAAGTGAACCCTTTTATTAATAACAAAAGGTTAATAAAAATTGTTTAATAATACTACAGAAATGTGAGTTTTTTTATTAATGAAAAAACTTTCAATTATTTTACTTACAGAGAAAAACATTTTTAGTTATTATTATAATAGCGAGAATAAATCGAGTTTTTTTTATTAATAGCGGGGGAAATTTTTAAACTTTTTACTTACATTGAGAAAAATTTAATATCTTTATTGTAATAGCGGAAAAAGATTAATTCCTTTTATGTAAAACCAGACGAATTTTATTACTGCTTCAATTTTTATATTTTAGACTATTAATAATATAATTAGGAAAATATAATATTTTCATATATATAAATTATGTTCTTTTTTGTTTGATACGTTATTAGTTTATTTTAATAATTATTTTTAAATGTATTATTTGCTAATTAGAATAAATGTTATTATTAAAATATGCATACTAAAATTAGTTTTAAATTGAAACTTTATATAAAGTTTTTAGATCACACGTTAGAAATATGTTAATAGAAATCATTAATTAAAAACTTGTATTAAAAACCGATTTACGATAAGATGACAAATAGCACATAATTTAAATAAAGTTCTTGTTATTAATTTATATTTTCTTTTTATTCAATAAGTTTTTTAATAAAAAATTAATGACAAGTGATATTTTATTTTGAAAAAAATAAACTTATAAAATACACTAATACAAATCATCAAATAAATATTTTACGACAGCTTTAATTATCAATAAATAAATTATTGACCAACCGGTCAAATATTGATAAAACTAGTAATTTATTAAAAACAACTAATTAAATTATAGTAAACGAACTTAATTTGAATTAAATATTAAAAAAAATAATAAATTGTTTATATTAATTAAACAAAGTGCGAGAATTAGATTTAGAAATTTACAATTTATTTTAACTTAGGCTAAAATTCTATTAATTATTAAATTGTTTAATATTTAAGTTTAAATGATTTTAAAACTAAGATAAAATGAATTGCAAATTCTTAAATCTAATTCTCGCACTTTATTTAATTATTATAAACAATTTCGTGAAACAATTAAAAGCTTTTCGGTATTATTTTTCCGAGTTCTAGTCATTACGCGAACTGATCAAGTACAGTTTACAGATATGAGTGCGTAATGACTGTCATAAATGTGAATAAGTTAGTATAGTTTAACAATGATTGCGTACTGACTGTAAATTTCAACCAATTGTAAATAAAGTTTGAATTCATTTTATGATATAATTAGTTTCGCCTCAATATAACAATACTATTTGTGTAAATATTGTTTATATAAATTTAGCAATAAAATCTGTCTTAGATTTATTAAAATTTAATTTAAATAATTGCTAAAAATGTAAGAATTTTTCGAAACCAGAAGCAAATATATTAATTCAAAAATACAGTAAAAATTTTTCAATTGTTGGTTAAAATGTTTTGAAATTTAGATATGAAACTTTTATTTAATATTTTTTAAAAATCGATATAATAATAAAATTTAATGTAAAAATATTTATTAAATTAATTATAATTTTTTAAAAGCAATTTTTGAAAACTACTTATTTCGCACCCAAACACGTATAGCCATATTGATGGAACGGACTTTACCCGAACTTATTTCAAATTGTAAGTTTTCATAATTCCAATCTTTGCACTTTTCATAACAACCAGTATATATAGAATTGCTCCAAGATCCAAGTGGCAATGATATTGGTTCGGTTTGGAATTTGGTTAATACAGCATCTTGAACACTAAATAATCTAGGACAATTTTCAGTTTGAACCTTGCCAAACTCAACCGCCCCACCCCCGGCCACTCTAAAAAATATTCCGGCATATGATTGGCTGACGTCAGTCCACTCGAGTTGAGGCCATATCTCTTTCGGCGACTTTGCGTTTGGCAGTTGAGTGTATGTATAGCCGACGGAAATTGGATTTTGTTTTAGACTTTCTTCAACTGTTTTCAGATTTTCTTTGACTGCAATCAAGTTTTGTTGTAATTCTAAAATATTTTTATTCATTTCATTCATTTTTATAATTGTGTTTTCGAGCGCTTTCTTCAACTCATTTAGAGTCCATTCCTGTCTCTTCTGACATACAATAAGACTTTGTTTACCACATCCTATGTCAACCCATTTACCTAATTGTAATTTAGCCAGGGACATTTGTACACATTGTCCTGGCTCAGTTGGGTCGGGACAACCCTCGGCCCAATTCTTATAATCAATTCCCTTGTCGTCCAACCATTTGTATGTTTTATCCATATATTTCAAACCCAACCAAACGTTGTCTGAAATGTTAGTATATTTCGACAATAGGTTAGTAATAAAGTCTTCCTCTTCTTGTGTGTGAATCGTAATAAGTGTTGAAGTGCTGTCCAATTGTTGGCATCTCTTTTTCGCTTCCGCTTCGATTCCCAACTGTTCCACAATTTTGAAACACTTTTCGTCTTTATATGTAATCCAATCATTACATGTGTCTAAACAATAGACTTTAAAAATAATAATAAAATAACCAATTAAATTTTCAAAAAAAACTAATATATCATCTTAATACCATTTAAATGCAAATATAATGTAAATGTAATAATAATTATTAAATAATGCATTTTTCTATAAATATTAAAAAAACATTTTATTAAAAAAATTGTTTTTATATGAATTTTGTTAAAATTATTCAGATTAAAAGCAATATGTTCAATTTGATAAAATTTGTTTATCAAATTAAACAATTTAAGTTAATATGTTTTTTTGTTATTTATTGATATAGTCACAAGAAATATTTATCAAATTTAATATGTTCAAATTTTCATCCTTATTTATTAAATAAAATATAAATTGATAAATTTTACATCGTTAATATTTTAGTTAATTGTATTTTTCAAAATGGTTGTGCAAATTATAAAGATTATTTTTTTTACAAAAGATTACTAAAATAGTGATCAGAATTATTATAGTATTTTTTCGCACATATAAGTTTATACTTGTTGCCTTTATAAGTGAGTTTGCCTATAATTACAAATAATTCTTTATAGCGTTATGAGCAGTAATCATCCTTTGCTACATCCTACATAATAAATAATTAAAATATTTTATTACTTTTATATCATAAAATTAAAATCCGGGTAAACACACAAAATATAGATTTTAAACATAAAGATATTATTGAATTTCTAAATATAAGTTTAAGAGAGATAAGTATAGTAAACTTATTGCTTATCTGTTTTCATAAAGTTTTTAGAATGCGTTTATCTGTTTATTTGTATTTGAGCGCAGGTGTTAGTGATTAACCGGCTTGTTTACGTTCAAAACTATGTTTCTCGTGCAGTGTAACTAAAAGGTATCAACGGACGACTTCTGGTTATGAATGATGTATACTGTATGGTCGAAATTTTACGATCGACAAGGCGACGCTCTTTCTACCGACACTAGAGCTCTTACTTATACAAATTGATTATTAAATAAATACATACACACAAAATCTGTTTTAATGTAATTAAAATTTTATTAAAATATAAAATTATAAAACATTTTATATTCCCAATCATTTACATTTTTTGCAATTAAATCTTTTAAATTGTCATAGAATTCCCTATATTCGGTTTCAATAGTAATTTTTAATTTTTGCAAAGTTTTAAATTTAGATTTTGAAATTTCTTTAGGTTTTAATTGTTTTGGTATAGAATTTAAAAAATATTTATCATAATCTGAATTTAACTTTGAATTATTATTTTTACATTCAATCATTTCAAGCAAAACACTATTATTTTTTTTTATTTTTTTAGAAACAAAACATCAAATCGCAATTAAAATTCAAATAATAATTATTTTCACTTTTAAGTCACTTAAATACCTAAATTGAAAATATCTAATATTTATATTAAATGGAAATTTTTGAATTTAATCCATAAAAATATTTCGACTATTGAAACAACTGTTGGTAAGAGTTAATACTCAGATTTAATATTTTTTATATTAAAAATTATTTTATAGTGTATATTTATTTTCAATACTCTTTTAAATATTTATTTTGCATAAATAACTTAATTTTTATGTCTAAGTAATTTATAATTTGTAAAAAATAATTTAAAAATTTGCTTTTGTGTGTCTTTTAAAATAGTATTTATAATTTGTGTAAGTGAGAGCTCCAGGGTCGGTAAACAGATCTTCGATTTTTTGATCGTAGGATTTTCACCATGTATTTGGGGAGAATAAACTATATTAATATTAATTAATTTAGGTCTGAAACAGGCTGAAGATTCCACCCGGTTCGATTTCTTGTTGTCGAGCCTGAACTTAAAGGACAGTCACCCGGATTCCGAGTAGTGCTCAACAAAAAGACTTATTCTAATACTTTTGTTATTTTGTATTCTTTTTTTTACTGAATTCTGTTAATCCTAATCTGTTTGTGACTATTGAGGGCTTTAACCTCAAAATCTATTCTTTTAA
>JAQFXP010001982.1:0-16811 GCA_034693685.1 Belba bartosi
CACTCTCTCTCTCTCTCTCTCTCACTCACTCTCTCACTCATCCCTGCCACTCCACTCCACTCCAATCGCCCTATTGTTCGTTCATTACTGTTCCACAATTGCGATCAATAATACAATTATTGTCTGTTTTTCTATATAAACTCGTTATAAAAACCGAACCATTCGTTTGTTAGAGAATCAGAAAATATTAAGAATATCTGTTTTGATTCACTCGACGTTATCATTAAATTATGAGTTTATCTAAAGTTGAAATATAAAACAATTTAGTCTAATATCATGAATCATGATATGATATAATGTAGTGATAAGTATTGATTTTAATCAATAATAAGATCAAAGTCCTGATTGAAAAGGTTGGGCTTTAATCTTAAATAAAATTATATATTTAATTTTATTTCACTAAAGAGTTGTTTATTTCAAACAAAATAGTTATTAAATTTAGTACAATATTGTAAATACAAAATAAGTACTTTATTTAAGCTCAAACACAATACAAGAAACCAAATGATAAATAATAAACAACTTAAGAGTTGTATAATTATGTATTTCTAAAAGAAGTTTAATATAATAGATATTATCTAAAAAATATTCAAATGTCTATAATATATACATAAAAGTGAGGTTTTATTAATATTGTCTTTTCTAAAGATAGCGGGTTAAATTAACTAAATTATACTCAATATTAACTAATAGTTTTGTAGATTTCGTTTCGCACAACACAATGAAGTTTTCAATAAAACAAAAGTACAAAAAACGAAATTTCTATTCTGATTTAATTTTTGTCTTAATTGCTTTTTTAATTTAACCTTTAATATATTTTTTTAAAACTATAAATTAAGGAGGTCTGCTAATCCTGGAAGAGGGGATTAATGAAAGGATTAAAAAAAATTTGACCAAAAACCTAAGGGTAGATCAGGGTAGAAATTTTTAATGTTTAAAATTGTGATACAATTTAGTTAAATTTAGACATGATATAAAATAAAATTAGCTAATTTAACAAAATTTAAACTAGATTTAACCCCAATTTTGAAATATTGTTTAATTTTGGCCATAAATTACAGAAAAGTTGCTGGTGTACTTTAAAATGTGTACTTTTTCCTGACTAAATGTTATGAAAAAATAATAGTCAAAGGCTATGTCGGAAGTTCGCGAATTATGTTTATTCGTTAAAATCATTTTAAACATAATTAATTCATATAATATAATAATAGAATGAGCAAAAACTATTTTTTTTATTACAGTATTTAACGATTTATGCATGTTTAAAAAATACAATATTTTCTTACAGTTTATGAATTTCAAACTTAATTTACAGTCAAACTAAATAAAATATTTTAATTATTTTTTCACTATTACATGCATATATTAAAGAAGAATTAATAATTGGATAAAACATTAAATGTTTTCTACAAAATGCGCAATTATTTTAGAAATAATTAGCCAATTTTAAAATATTTTATTTTTAGCAAAGAGTACCCAGAAGTTTCTTTTAACAAAACTGTACTAGATAAACACAGCTTGTAAATAGACCCCACTTTATATCTGGGTACTCTTTGCTAATAATATGAAAATCATGTTTAAATTTTTAAAACATCATTTCCCGTCACAATATAATTGTTTATATAAACATTTCATTGAATTATTAATTCTACTTCAATATATGTATGTATTAATATTAGTCAAATAATAATTAAAATATCTCATATAGTTTGTCTGTAATTTAAATTTTAAGTTTGAAAACAAATTATAGCCTAGTGCATTATTGTCTCTAGTTAGAAGAATAATTTTTATTTAAACTGTTATTAAATAAATCACATATCATTGTGAGAATATCATTATTACATTTTTTATTATATAAAATAATTTCCGACATACCCTTTTAAAATTAGAATTTGTTTGGCTAATTTCCTGAGTTGTATATTTTATTAAATTTTTGTTGAAATATTTAAAGCGTTGTTTTTGTCTTGGTCAACTAAATTCATTCCACATTTATTTAGTAATTAATTCTAAATTCCATAAATAATTAAATTATATTTAAATTTGATTTACTTTTGTATTATGTTTTTACATTTGGTTTAACTTTTCTTCTTTTTTTGCTACATTTATAACATTATTTTGATTTTATTTTTTGATTATTATTTGATTGCATTTTAAATTCAAACCAAGAAAAAATTTGAAATTAAATTTTACTTTTGACTTATTTTATAGTTTTGGCTTAATTTTCATTTAAATTTAATTTTTCTTAATTAAAAAGGAGTTTTAATTTTAATTAAAAATAGGAACATGCTAATTAATTTTTTTTTATTATAGTTAATATTTTATTTAATTAGACACAAATTTTAACACATTTTTGGTTTTATTTCACAAATTATTTCGATTTTATTCTTAGGTTATTATTTGATTGCATTTTCAATTCAAATCACTTTAGGTTTAATTTTTCATTTTCATAACTCATTTAAAAAGTGTAACAGCTTGTTTGAATAGTTTTAATCTAGCTTAAAAATTAATTATCAGACGTTCATTAAAATTGGCCACAGCATTCAATTCAGTTAATAAGTATTGATTCCCACAGAAAAATGGTGTTTAAGTATGAGACTTACTGATTAAATTTGGCAACGATAGTTAACCCAATAAAAAATGTTCTTATATTTTCTACTAATAGCTGTTCAAAAATCCCCGCCCTGATTTTGAAAATTTGGATTTATTCCCCCCCTAGCATCTGGTCCGCGAAAAGATACCCCCTCGACCTTATGGTTTTTCACGAAAATTTTTTGGTTTTTTCGGCCAAAATTAGAAATTTTCCCCTAAATTGGTGCTAAATCCGGTTTAAATTCAGTTAATTTAGCTAAATTTAGTTTAAATCCAGTTAAATTAGGTAAAATTTCATCACAAATATATAGGTTTTTTGAGCGTTTTTGGAAAATCCCTCCCCTGATCCCCCCCCTGGATCGGCTGACCTTCTCGATCTCTGTAATTAACTAATTTGACTATTTATTAAATAATAGTAAATCACTGAATTTATTAAAAGAATAGTAGCTGCCTTGATCCGCACTATATAACTCTAATTATAAATTAACAAGCAAACAATTAATTCTGACTAAATGAGTTCAAATATTGCAAATTTATTCCATTAAAATATCTTTATTTGATTATTGAAGCGTCAAAATTAAGGATAAAATATATTTAAATAATTTATTGAATTGCCTTCTCTTTAAATTAATTGATTAATAAAAATTCTCTGATTTAAAAACGATTAAATCTTAGATAAATGTATAAATATTTTACATTGAATTTGAAAAATACCTTCAAAATGAATAAAAGAATATTTTAAAGCAATTAATTAGTAATAATCAGAAAATTAATTATAGAAATCGATTATATGAAGAGAACTTGTGTTAAGATATCGCTGAAAGTCTTTAAAAATTCATTTAATAGATAATTAGCTCAAGAGAAGCAGAAATTAATTAAAAGAACATAACCTCAACTGGAGGTGAAAGTCATTTACGAGTCGATGGCCTTCTAATCGGTTTATTCAGAAACTACTCTTTTAAAACTAAAGTAAAAATAATTAAAAGTTTCCTTTCGTTTGGTTTTTTAATTTAATAAATAGTTCAATACTATAATTAACAAAAAACTCAATTCTAATTTATGATTTATAGCTTGGTAAAATCTAGATTATACCAAATTCATTACTAATCTTCAAGTTTAAATATACTAAAATTTACATTAGCTTGAATCAATTTTAATATTTCATTAATAATAATCTTGTTAAATATATACTTAAAATAAATTTTCAATTTTAAGTAATTTATATATTTTCAAATCCAATTCTAGACTCACTGCTGATGTCGACAAAGTTGTAACCCTCAAGGCTCGGGTGCACTCAGATTTCTAATCCCTAATTAGTAATTAACAATAAATTATTCCAATATTATCGCTAATCTAATCTATTATATAACTGCAGTTAATTAAAATTAAAATTTTTCAATACATAAAATATTATTTATTATATAATTATTATCAAAAGATAAAATGCAAACAGAAATCATTGATACAATTTGCTTAAGCCTTGTATTTATCATTTTCTAAAATTCGATTCAATTCTAATTTCAAGTCGTCTTCAGTGCATTGGAACAGACTCTTCGCCCAAACCATTTTCAACTCATTAATTATGTCTTTAATTAAAGTTCTATTCTTTACTCTTCCGGCAATCAGATGTCCAGTGAATGGAAACTCAGGTATAGACCACTCGGATATAGAATTTATTAGTGAGAACTGACCGCAATATTTCATGCATTCAATTATAGATTTTTTCAAATTTGTTTGATTTGGTTTAGGCGTAAGCGCTAACTGTATTCGGAGTTCGTCTATAGAATGCGATGCAAATGACTCTCTATTTGTCACAATATAGAGAATACAATCCCTTTCGTTATTCGACAGTTTCAGTCTCTTCACAACATTTAACAACTCATCCGTGTCTTGAATGAGAGCCGTAAACAAAGTAGACGCTTCCCAACCACTAGTTTGTCCAGTCTTCACACCATTGGTCAGATTCGAGAGCACTGAACAAAAGTGGCTCAAATCACGCGAATAATTCTCGGCTTCAGTCTTATTCTTAGCTCTGAATCCAATATGTCTTCCAATCTCTATATTATTGATCATAACATCTAAAACATGATTACAGTCTTTAATAATCAAAATCCTCTTAATCTCTGCCCAAATCCGTTCTCCACTAATAATCTCTAATCCGTTACAATTGCTTTTGATTATCGACAGAGTTTTCGAGTCGTGTTTTGAAGCGCAACCGAATCGCGCGTGAAATCGAAAATATCGAAATATTCTCAGATAATCCTCACGTATTCGCACCTCCGGTTCGCCCACAAATCGGATCAATTTGTTCTTCAAATCATTTTCTCCATTGAAATAGTCGTAAAGCGTTCCATCGAATCCTAAAAACATTGAATTAATGGTTAGATCGCGACGAGAGGCGTCTGAAACCAAAAGAAAAATTCAAATTTCAGTCCTTTTTTCGGTTCGATTAGAATTAGAACCAATTTTCCAGTCATTAGTGAAGACGACTTCTGCATGTCTTCCATCTGTGCTCTTATCTATGCGTAAAGTCGTTATTTCGAATTGATGTTTGTCATTGATTCTGGCCGTAACTGTTCCGTGTCTTTCGCCTTCAAAAGTATGCAATTAAACAAAATTTAATTCTGTTTTTCGAAATAACTTTAATTCTCAGACCTGAAGGAGTGGTTATAAGACGTATATTCTCTTTATCTCTATTTGTGACAAACATCAGTCATTCAAACAAAACATTCAATTATAGACGCATTAGTCTAATACCTCATAATACTAATCATCTGATTTGGTGTTGCATTGGAGGCGAAGTCGACGTCGTTTGGCTGAATACCACACAAGACATCACGAACAGCCCCACCGGCCATACGCTAGCAAATAGTCAACAAAGTTAGGCTCAATTTATTTCAAATTTGTTTAGAAATTCAAATACCAGTTCATATCCATTAGATGTGAATATGTTTTCCAGAATTTTCAGTTCAGGTATTATAACGATTTGATTGAAAATTTGAAGTTCTTTTGTATTTTGAGCCAACATTTTCTCAACTAATTTAGCTTTTTGTGCGGTTTTCAACTGAATTGTCACTCTTTTGTAACTTTGATTTGTAGCGATTGAACAAAATTTTCGGACAATTGAATGGAAAATCATTTCTAAAATAAGAATCGATCGAAATGGCATTGACTTATTGACGACATTCTCGTATTTGGCTTTTGGCTAAAATTTCAATAAAAAGTTTGAATATCGATAACCTCTCGTAACCTCCAATTCACTACAAGGTATTGAATAAAAATTCAAAGATATAGTCTTAATGTGTCTTTAGTTTTGGGTTTTATTCAATTAAACCATAGCTGCACTATAGCAATGATCCGGAAAAGTGTTGCAAATGGAAGGACAAGGATCTGTCGATTGTCTCTTTCCTTGGCCTAAATGAAGACTTACTTTCACTCAATTCATTGCCAAACCAAGTGATCAAACTTTAGCACAACTTTTACCACAACTCCACCTCTAAAGTCAGGATTAAGTATAAATAAATCAGTTTTACGCGAATAGAGTTCATTTGAAAACTTTACTAAAACTTTCTCTTTTGTAATCATGTTATGTGAGACTAGTTTTCACTAAATAATTGTCGACAAGTTATATCTACTATTATATTGATTCTTAAAAAATTGTTAATTGAATGACTTTTTTGAACAAATTTTCACATCAAGTCTTATCAATCGATTAAACAGTTTAACAATTTCGGCTCATCTCAGGTAATAATTGTTTGAAAATATTTCTAAATTAATATAATAATCAATTTATTGAGAAGTTAAACAAAAGTCAAAATTTTGGTTTTGTTTCTATTTCTAGAATTAAAGCAAACTTTTGAACAAAAAAGAAAAGAAATATCTAATGAAAATGAATATGATATCAATGGCATTACTATTGGTTTCGGCAATAGTTTTAGTGAGAAGTGAAGAAACGGATAACTCAAACACTCATCACAACAATGAAAACAAACTAATCGTTTCGTCAAACAATCAAAGAATGTATTTATGTTTAAACAATTGCGCGCTTTGTGTCCGTCAGTGGGAGACTGGTCTCTATAACGGCGAGAAATGCGCCAAAAAGTGCCTTAAATTCAAAGCCAATCCCCGAGTGATAGACCCGGACTGTAATGCAATCAAATTCTTTAATTACAAATTCATTAAACGCAAAAACAAACGCAATTGAACTCTACGTCACTTCTCACACCTCATCACTCACTCATTTATTTATTTATTTCATTTTAGTTTAGGTCTTATTTTTAAAAATTGTTTTATGTTTTTAATTATTTCAATTTTAACTTTTATTTATGAATTTAAATAATCGATTCATTTGTTATCATTCTTTACATTTGTTTTGATTGTGATTTAACTTATTGTTAATTTATTTTAGAAATGTAATAAATTTATTAATTTTTTACTTACATTTAACTGTGTATTTATTTAGTTAATTAAAACCTTAATTTGGTTTAATTCAGTTAACTATTAAATTAAGTTTTAGTAAAATATTATTCTTAGACAACGAGTAGCCAACAGCTGATGCAATGGAAAGCACATGAAATGCACAACAATGTGATTGAAGCGAATTCTTTCGACTAGTTTTCGAAACTTAATACAAGTTTTGGAAAACTTTAAAAGATTTTCTGTTTAATTAAGAAAAAGTCAATCGATTCGATATAATTAATTAATTAATTAGTAATTATGACTAAATTGGTTTCGAAGTCAAAGTTTTAATTAAGAATAATAATAATTTAAAGAAATGTGTTCTCGATCTACGATTTATTTTTTCAAACATTTTTATATAATTAGTTCTTTTCATCCGTCTATGTTCAGTGATTTTCTATTTAATCCAATCATTAGGCAATCAAATCAATACTTATGACTCAATTTTTCTCAAACATCGCTAATACAGTGTACGACAAGTTTTAGTTATTTTATTTATTAAAAATTTTGTTAAAATTTTAAATTTTAGATTATCTTTTGGTACACTTTTGAAACATAAAATAACTTTTAATTATTCAATACTTTCGGTGTTATTCTTCTTTGTTGATCAGTTAAGACAAATCATCAATCGATGGAATGTTGTTTCTATATATATGAGAAGTTTTGATAAGGATTTTTGTAATAAATTAGATTTATTCTCCAGTTTATACTTTAAATCTTACAAGTTGATTAATTTTTGATTTCTAGATAATACTATAAAGTAATTTAATTATTTTAAATATTTTATATCTATATTATCCAAAATCTAATTAATTTGATTCAATTAGTGGTAATTTTAACTCAATTTTAAAATCAATTGAGTTATATTAGTTTAAATTTCAAATAAAATAATTGTGAATACAATTAAAATAAAATAAAAGTTTTATTTATATAAAATATTTAAAAATAAAATATAATATAATTAATAAGATATGAAAATTACAATTTCTGATTGCATTGATGCGAAACAAACGACTAATTGAGTTATAAACTGTAATTTGAGAATATGTTAGGCTTTGAGAGAATTTAAGCGAATGTAAAGTATAGGCACAAGTGGTTCGGCGCTGAGTTCGCACTAGAGGTGACACACAAGCGCTCATCGCTTTCGAAACCTTTGGGAAGGTCTGAGAAATCCAGTTCTGAGTTTAAGCGGAACTTCTTCTTAAGGAAGAGTAGGTCAATAGAAACGGTACACAACTGTTGAGGAATTGAATGAGTGATGGCATTACATGTCAGACATTCCACTCAATAGTTGTGGTGAAACGTAGGCTTACGGATAGAAACATTAGCTCAATGTGCGAAGTGATTGACCAAATCATAACTCAATTCAGACTATTCCGGTGCCGAACCTTATTTTTAGACATTATATAATAATAACATAATTATAAAATATAAAACATTTAGTCAATCGTTTCAAGTCTTACAAATTCTATTGATTTTGATATTTATTGGAAAAGTATGAAAACATGTCATTTCATACTTATTAGTCATTAATAATTACATTAATATATAATTTATAAATACTGTATATCATACTAATGTTAAATATTTATATTATAACTGGAATACAATTATTTACTTTTACTTTTGATAACTTAACTAATATTTTACAAACTTTTACATAATTTTCATAATATTATTATTATTTATCTAAAAAAAACTAATCCAAACAACAGAACAGTTGATCGAATCGATTCTTCATGTCATGAACTCCTGGTGAAGACAAACCAATAATTTACTTAATTAATTGAATCAACTCTTTAAGAATTATCATTTAAGAAGACAAGTGTCGACGCCTTCCAAACGCATCTTCTGGTGGACGGCATCCAAGGGAATGCCCAACTGAACCATCTTCTTGTACTTAGTCATTCGCGGGTCTTCCGGTTCCGTCTCTTCATTTTGTTGACCATTTGTTTCAATATCCGTCTTCTCATTCGTTGTCTCATTTGTGGCCAAAATAGCAATTGTTTCCTCTATTTGTGGTATGTCTTCAACAATATTAATGTCAGTCTTTGTCGTCGTTTCTGGCGCTGGAACTGAATTCCTGTTAATTGGATTAATGTTGTGATTGTCTGCTGTGGAGACCACCGATGAGAGACCACTAATAGAGTTTAGTTTCATTTCGAGTATAACTAGATTTGCATTACATCTAAGGATCTGATTGTTGAGGACATAGAGTCGCGAATCGACTAAAGCCGACAATTCGTTCAACTGTTGGGCAATCGATATCAAGAAGTGATTGACGAAAGTGACCAAACGGTTGGAGTTGAGCGGAACCACTCTCTCCAATGGGACCTGTCTTTGCGACAACTCTTTTAAGTCTGACATTTCGTATATCAATAATAATCCAATAATTGATAACTAAGTGAAAGGCGTTTGCATTCAGTCCTAACTTTGCGTTAATCTAATCGTCATATTTGTGGAAAAACATTGTTTATTCAGACAAAGCCATACATTATTGGATTACATCATTAATATACATATAGACGGCATAACAAACTGGGATTTATTTAATTTTGTTTTATATCGATTGGATTTTCAGTACTATTATAAATGTAATCAAAACTTAAGAAAACTATTTGATATAAAATAAAGTACTTTTAGTAAAACTTATTTATTGCTATTAATATATTTTTGACAAAAACAATAACAAACATAACATAAAAGGCATATCTGTTGACGTCTATAGCGTTGAGTTAAGACGTTTAGAGAAGTGATAGCAATATTGAGTCGACTATTGAGTTAAGCAATAGTGAGTGAATCAGTTGGCGCTCAAACACAACACAAATACGTTTTGCACTCCAATAGTGATCAATAGTGACTCAATTTGTCTGAATTGTCGACAATTAGTGCAGAAATGGCAAAGAATTACCCGAAGTTGACGGACGGCGCCATTAATAAGATATTGTCGAACGAGAAGGTGGTTCGACCTGTTCTGCAGATCGTGTTATACAAACAAATGTCTTCACAGAATCGAGACAACAGTCAAACCAAATATCGATTCCAATTGACTGACGGAACCGATAATTGCAGTAATTTTATAGTTGTTTTGCCGGAACTAATCCAAAGAATATCGAGAGGAGAGTTCGAAAAGTTTACTCTAATTGAGTTGAATAGCTATTCGCTTACGAGTCAGCCTCAGATGGACAGACAGGTCAGGCATTGCTAACCATTGCTAACCATTGCTATTAAGTTAATGCAATTAATTAGTGAATCGATTGACTAATTGTCTCCAAAACAGATAATACTAATCAACGAAATGTCTGTATTGATGGCCGGCTCTAAGATCGGTAAACGATTGGACAAACCCGAGCCGACGGCCAGCCTCTTGTCGAACGTGAATCTGAATACTGACTCAAATATGAATATTTCGAATCGAACTGAAGTGAATAAGTCGTACCACAACTCGAATACGACGTCGACTTCCCGGCCCAACGGCGCCGCTGTTGTCGATCGTACGAACGTCTGTCCGATCACTGCAATCACTCCGTATTACAACGCGTGGCGTATCAGAGGTCGAGTTGTCTCCAAAGCCAACAAAAGGAGTTGGAGTAATGCCAAAGGAGAGGGAACTGTCTTCTCGTTCGATGTGACCGACTCTTCCGGAGAGATTCGAATCAATGCTTTCACTAAAGAGTGCGAAAAGTATTACGATTTGATTCAACCGAATCGAGTCTATTATATCAGTAGAGGAACCGTTAAGACTGCGAACAAGAAGTTCTCGAATCTGACCAATGATTACGAGATTACTCTAAACAGCGATAGTTTGGTTGAAGAGTGCTTAGACACCGATGACGAAGCAATGCCTAAAATTAGGTTTAAGTTGGTTCAGATCAAAGACTTACCTAATATTGCTCTTCAGTCGATGGTTGATGTGATTGGAGTGGTTAAGGCAGTCGACGATTGCGTCTCTATTACCAGTAAAAAGACAAACAAAGAGATGAAGAAAAGAGATGTCCATCTGTTCGACAACACCTCATATGAGGTTCGACTCACTCTTTGGAACGAAATGGCCGAACAGTTTGAATGTGAAGTCAATACTATTATTGCGATTAAAGGCGCAAATGTCGGTGACTATAATGGCAGGACTCTCTCCGCCTACAACAGCACTACCATTCATATCGAACCCGATATTCCCGAAACAAATATTATTAAAAGTATTTAATTTTAAATTAATGCCAATATTAATGTCTAATTAGTTTAATTGATTTTTATTAATTGAAAGACTGGTTCGCAAAAGAGGGCCAAAACATATCGACAAACCCTTTGAGTAAAAGCGGAGGCGAAGGCAATCGCGACACCGATTGGCGATTCATGTGTCAAATCAATGAGCAATCGGTCAACGCTGACAACAGAACGTATTCGAACATTAGGGGCCGAGTGGTGAACACGGGTAAGAACGCGCTGTACATGTCATGCGGTCAGAACGGGTGTCTGAAGAAAGTTCAGGACAACAACAATGGGTTCTATCACTGCGACAAATGCCAAACAGATTCGCCGAACTTCCAGTGGCGGCTCATTTTGTCGGTTGTGTTGAGTGACTGTACGGGCGATCTGTGGGTCTCTGTATTCCAAGAAACGGCTGAAAAGATGATTGGATTTACGACTCAAGAGTTGAGTGATTTGCAAGAAAACAATCCGCAGCAGTTCGCGAGGGCTCTCTCTTCGGCTGAGTTTAAGTCATTTGCGTTTAGAGTCGGCTCTCGACTCGAGCACTATATGGACGAAATTAAGGTCAAAACTGTGGCCTTTAATTCGACTCCAATTGATCCAATCAAACATTCAAAACAATTGATTAATAATTTGAAGCAATGGAACAATTAATCAATTTATTTGTTCTGTTTTGCTTAAACTCTAATCTCTATTCACTTTATATTTAATTTCCAATAATTAAACATTTCTTTTGATTGTAATCGATATTCAATTTAAATCTCTATTATATGTAATCAATGATTGCTTTTCATTATTTAATCATTTCTTGAGTTTTATATTTAACCAATAAATGATTGGCGAATATGTTATTAAAAAAAGAAAAATTTACAACAAATCGTAATAACAATTAGTTTTTGATAAGTTATGTTCAGATTAATTGTATTTAATTTTAAATTAAAACTTTCGACCACTTTATGACTCGTGAAGTAATTTATTGAACGCATTATAAGAAGACTCCAAATCAAAGATCAATTGTCGGACTTGTGTTTCATTGAGTTCATCGCTGGCGGCCATCGATGACATTGTTGTCAACCACTGAAGAACTTTAGTCTTGCCCTCAAAACTGGAGGGAACTAATGTCAACCGATTCATAGTGTCGTACAATTCACGTAAGTCTGGCTGAAGCTAACCATTAGAAGACAAACAAAGACACAGAGAGGGAGGGGAGAGAGAGAGAGAGAGAATGAGTTAACTATAACTATAAACAATATGATAGAGACCTCATCCATGGATTTGATTTCGAGACGCAATTTGTCGATAATAGTGATAAACAGAGAGACAATATCAGCGATACATTTACTAGTGTTGCCCTTATCGTCCTTTATAGTGATCGGTCGGTCATCTTTGATCCGTTCCATCGCCGCCGGGCAGTCGAAGCGGTACTTATTCATAAAGGCCTCGATGTCGGGCATGTCTGAGCTCTGGACCTGCTTGAAGGCGGCCCTGTATTGCACCAATAGCTTAGAACAGGCGGCCGTGTATTCCTTGGCTGTCACACTGTCTTTGATGTACGCCTTCTCCAGACACTGAAGACTATTAATGACTGCATACAAATCGGCCAAATTGTCGTACTTTTCCCTCTCTCGAGCCGTTCGGTATAATCGCATCTCTTCGTACAGTTCGGACCTGTTCTCTGCCATCACTTACACGTAATCACCTAATGAGTCGATTAGTGCTTAGAATAAGACTAACGACTACTTGAAATATAAAGTAATTTACTCTTCACTCAAATCAAATCAAAACTATATTATATTATATTATATTAGCGTTTAATTCAATTATTTAAGTAAACGAAATATCATTTTTTGTTTTCATTACTCATTCATTCATTCATTAATGCAATACTTGACGTCATTAAACACACTTTACTCAAGAGATGTCGCTTTCAATTAAATTTATTTATGTTATAATTATTTTAGTATTTACTTTACTTTGATTTAAATATATTATTTAGACATTTGTTTGTTTTAAATCCAATTAAATTCAATTATATTTCTAAACTCTATAATTAAATAAAATCAAACACTTGTCGAACAAATGTATTTAAAGTTATATTTAAAATAAATTTTAAATTGTTTTCAAGTTTTTAATATTATTTTTATTGAATCAATCGATAAGTTTTATAATAAGACAAAAAACGATTAATTAAAATAATTAGAAATTCCTAAAGAAATAAGAAGAAAAAAATTACTAACAATTCAAATCAATATATGGTTGACTACATACTTGGGCAAAATGCTGTCCTTCTTTGCCAATCGATTAATACAATCATCGGATTCGCCCTTTCATTGCATTTAGAAATATTAAATTAAATAACAAATAAAAACCGAAAAAAGTATTAATCAAAGTATAGAAACCATTCTTCGAAGAGCACCACAAATGGCATAAGCGGTTTGATTGCCGGTCACCCGACCCGTCGACTCATCCACTTCCGCCAAATTTATTTGAATCGATGCGTGATCTTTGGCGTGAATTATACGATTCGATGCAGAACTGGCATTGGATTACATTGGATTGGATTGGATTGGATTGGATTGGATTGGATTGGATTGGATTGGATTGGATTGGCATTAGATTGGATTGGAAGACAATTCAAGTTAGTTTGTCATTAATTTAGTTCATCAGTCAATTGAATGTTTTTTAATGTTAGGCAAACATAGAAATGAGTGATAAATACCATTTTCGAGGTATATATAAGTCAACCACTTCTCCCGTTTCGTTTTGCATGGCTTCGGCTTTAATTAGATTCAAATTAATTGAAATTAATTTAATTCAAAATCAACTCAAATGAGCGAAAGCTTTGAACGGAAAAGGAAGTGAATGAGAGAACAAGAGATGACTAGTGATACATAAGCAACGTCATAGTCATTGCTTTGGCCTGAATTGACGACGTAATTGAGGTCTTGAAGTGTTGAGCGTTGACTGCAATACGTGTAGTGACTGTGACTGTAGTCTAATAGAGATTCTGTGCAAAGAATTTAGTGAATGAATAGATGACTGCAATAGTGAGGGATTGGATGCAAAACGCACTGAATTCTGATGATTACAACTCTTGATGAATATGAGGCAAAACAACGATTATGTCTTAGTCTTGACTTAATTGAATTAATTTTGTAAATAGTTTAGTTCAAAATTATTCTTTATTTCTATACACTATTGAGAGATTTCAAAATGAATTTACTATAGATTACAGAATTTAGTTGTAATGTGTGATCACTACTAGTATTGCTATTCGAGTTAATTGTTTACAATCTATTGATTTGATTATTCGAGTTATAATTGAATTAATTCTTATACTTAAATATCTTCATCTACTTAATCGTATTGATTGTTAACTCAAATATTCTATTTCTTTATTTGCATTCTTATTGTCGACTCTATTAGATATTCTGTTATTCGTTGAATAATAGTTAATAATTATGAGATTTATGTCAATCAATACATAAGTGAATCATCAGATCAATGGCCAATCACACGATATAATTTAAATCGAAATTACATCAAATTATAATTTAATGGATAATTGCATTTGAATTCATTTTTAATAATAAATCCAAACGTAAGTCATTTCATTCGTTTAAAACTATTATATTTTATATATCAAATAATTAATTTAAAAAATTTGAATTAATTTAAAATAACTAACAAATGGTGTTAAATGTGTTTATGTGATCACAACTTTAACTATTATTAAACATTTTTACATAGACTTCAATCGATCTATTAATTTGTTACGAGTATTGATTGAAGGCTTGAATTCTTGTCAATACTGTTCAACAAATTCCTGATCAATGACTGACTCTATTGGCAGGAATTGCATACATATAGGGATGAGATGTTATTTTGCGCCAAAATTTACGTAAAATCACATTTCATAAGTAAATTACAAATATCTTTTAAATTGTTTTTATGTTAGATTGAGTAAATATGTAAACATGGTTAATTATTATTATGACCACAATGTTTACTTGGACATAATTTTATACTTGTAACTTCCTAAAAAGAATAAACCGGGTTGAAATATATTTCTATTTTAACATAAAAGTGTATTAAAACTGTATTATATTGTATTCACAGCCTTTACTTCTCTAACAAATACAACATTTCAATTACAATAGTTTGAAATATTTTATTAAATTAATTTTGTTGAAATAATTAATTAAATTATTAAATACAACATAAATACAAATAATGTTGAGCTCTATTAAGTGCATAGTTAACACATAGATTAGATTATAAATTGAAATTAAATTCATTTAAAATCTTTTGCATCTAATTCTCGATATCAATCTAAATGCTCTAAAATGTTTGAAAATACTTTTGAATAACAGAACATATTTTTAGAATTGTCTGCGAGTGCTGTGAATCGTAAGCTTGTTGTGAATTATTCAGAGATTTTAGTTTTCGATCAATTGTTCACAATTTCTCTAATTTTGCCACATTTTTCATCTCTAATAGCTATCAATGAATAATTGATTCATACAATAAGTTTATTAATAATAAATAATTTTAATAAAATTATTAGAATTCTTCTCTAAGGTTTTGGAAAGCTTTTGAAAATACTTTAAATTATTGCCAATTCATTGCTTTGTATTACAGTTTGGCACAAATACTCAATAACCTCTAAGCTATAATAAACTGATAAATTGCACAAATATTTGTTAAAAATCAAATTGTTTGTTTTTTATAATTAAGATTAAATATTATTGACAATAATAACATTTAGAAATTATTTCTTAAATAATTGTTTGTTTGATTTTTATATTAAATAAGAATAATCTTTAGTTAGTCTTACTTAAACACAATATTAAAGCATTTTTGAAAAAATAGTTGAGTATAAAGACTAAAATAGAATATAATGGTTGGTCAGCATTCTGGACACGTAATCCGAATTTTGGCAGAGGAGGAGGTTGAAATTTTAAATTAGCTATAAAAAAATATTAATGTTACGATGTTAAGAACATTATCTGAATTAATCTTAATTTAATTGATGATAATTAGTAAATCGATTCAAAAGTTTGAGCAAATGTTTAAAAATTACAAATTTTATAAATTTTATTAGATTTAATTGCTTCAATTAATTACAAACTAATACGCTTGGTAAAAATCATTCAAATCAATATTTTATTTGTCATTTACTTATTTTCAGATTTGAATTTAATGTGCTTTATAATCCTTTGAACTTAAGTCAGAGTCTATCTAGGTCAGAATGTTCGGCTTTCTATCATTCCTGACACAGCAGTCGGTTTCAAAACTTTCTTCACTTCCCATCGGATTTCACAAACGATTTTAACCTGGTTAATTTTAGTCAATTATTACAGATAAGATATTTTAATCTGGCAAGAAATATCGGAAATATACCGAAACATTTGATTTGTATCCTGTTCCAATTATTTGCTGGTTTGAGAAATGTTTGTTTTTGATTCCTAGATGTATATAAAGCTTGCTTCTTATGTAATTGCAAAAAATTAAAAAATTTATTACTAAAAATCTATTTCACCGATTCTTACCAA
>JAQFXP010001983.1:0-16810 GCA_034693685.1 Belba bartosi
ATTAAAAGTAACTAAAAATATTTCTTAAATAGTAGATAAAAATAATTATAATATGGATAATGCATATAAAATATCAAAATAATAATAGAAAGCATAACTGACACAAGATTCTATTATTAAAATCTAAAATATACCAAATTTTCAAATTTTATAATGTTTTGATTTACTTATTAAATAGTTATTAAATTTATTAATTTTCCTGGTTATTTAATTAAAAGAATTGAATTGATCTTACTTTAATATTATTATTGCAATTATCTCATATTAAATTAGATGTTACGTAATTAGATGGTTTACAATTAGATTGAGTGGAGCTGAACCGTATTGAGAGCTAGTTTTTAAAAGCAATTAAAATTTAAATCCAAGATAATTGTAAAAGAGAAAACTTTTTATTCTATTTGTAGTATTGCTGTATCAGATAACAGATTTTTAAAAATAAATCTTTTCTATGCATATAATTTAGAGTCAACCGTAAAAATAAATTTTCGAATTATCTCTCTGTGTCTTCATTTGAGATCAAAGGCTGAAGAGGAATTAAAATTAAAGATTAGTACTGACTATAAATATCATAACTTGTGAGCAACGATATACAGAATGCGAAATATTTTAAGTATTTAATCATATCGTTTGAACATTTCATAACTACTAAACTTTATATTGAATTAATCAATTGAATTTATCTATGCCGAATCTTGTCGTATTTCCTTTAACATATAATTTATATATTTTACATTTGCTTAAAAATCAATATCAAGTTCTATTTAACTATAAATTTATAGAATTTTATAGAATACAACTCTTTAAAGAATCTAAACTTTTATATGAATTCTTAACACAAAAAATCAATAATAAAGTCAAACACAAGTGGGTCTATAATGACATATTTTTTTATTAACATAATTTAATAAGTTTGTTTTTACTGTACTTTTTCTTGTATAAATACTCAAGTTAGTCTTGTCGAATCAATTTATTTCAAATTTACTTTTATTATAATTGAGTTTTTATCTATTAGTTTGACATTCGAACAAAACATAAGACAAACATTTTAACAATTTGTCTTTGAAGACAAGACAATGTAGTAATAGTGAGCGACAAATAATTGATTGTATATATTATTAACAACATAAAACACTTATATTAATAAAAGTCTAGCATTACAAGAATGACAACTAATACTTGTTAATCAATATTAAACAATATTATCTTAATTACAAAAATAGTAGCAAAATATTCGTAGTATTTAATTTTTAAAAATATCAAAATGCAAAATCACATGTATGTATAGAATTATATACAGAATTACACAAAAAATAAATTATACTAAAACAACAAAAAAGGTTTCGGATCAAAATTAGATAATAGAGTGAAATATTGGCCGAAAGCCAAAACTAATGGGATTTAAACAGTGGGCTTAGATTCAAAAATAATGTTTAAGACATAGGTTCCTGACGATGAAATATTGAAGTGATGCGTAAGTATTGAAAAAAAGTTTGTTTTCTAAAGTCATTTTGGTTTGGATTCAATTTCTTAAGTTAAAGACATTTGAATTTTAAAATTGTTTCAAGTTAAATAAACACTTTTTTTAAATAATAAAATTGTACTAATTTTATGAATTATACTAGCAGGTCAAATCTATCGACCTTTAAAAAACAGTTTCAAACATATTTTTAAATGTATAACTATAAATTATAACAATTAATTTAATTAGTTTGTATTAAAGGTTTGTTTTAGTTGTCTTTAATTATTAATGCTCTTGATAGAATACTTGACAATGAATTAATTATATTTTTTGTATTCGCACAATTAATTAATAATAAAATTGGTTTTATTAATACATTTGTTTGAATGCATATGATATTCAAAATTTTCATTAAGACTACTGTAATGCTGTAAAAAGGAAATTATTTATAGAAATAAAATAAATATATATAAAACAGAAGTTGACTTTTGAGTCTTGATTTATTAAATGTTTTTTTTTTGCAATTATTTTATCAAGCATAATTTTAATATATTAACTTTCTAATTAATGTATTTATTTATTATTTATTAATTAATTTTAATGTATTTTAGATTATTTTAAAATTAATATAAACATCAACTTTGTTTATATCGCTTGTAAATTAATATTTAATTAAATTTTAATGTTGCAAATATGAATAATTTATTAATATATTTATTTAATTTTAAATTAAAAGTAAAATTAACATAAGACCTTGAACAGTTTCAAAGCAAAACTCGAGAGTCTTGTGCTTTAAAAAATAATTTATTTTATTAATTATTATTTTGTAACTTAATTTACTAGAATTTATTGATGTATTACATAATTCTTAATATTTATATAAAGAATATTTTCATAATTTAGTTTAGATTAAGTTTATGTAATGACTTTGCATTCAAAGGCCATTCACTCTTATATTTATATTTATTAAACTTCTCTTAATTTAATTTGAATTGTTTTAATAATTTAAATATAATTTAAACAAAATTAAAACAAATAAAAAATTAATAAAAATTTAAATTAATATATTGAATTTATTAATAATTAAAAAAAAATTACTATTATATTAGTATTTAAATTGCTAAAATTTGATGTTAAGTTAATATTATCTAAATATTTAAAATAATAACTTTATAAAATATTCTAAAAATATATCAACAAAATATTATATCATTAAAACAATTAATATATTAAATTAATATTTATTACTTACCACAAACTGAATGATGAAATATATATTACCAATTATACTAAACTATAAATCAAATTATTTGAACTTTGAATTAAAATTTGTCAATAAAAATACTTGTTTAATTAGCTTTCTTTAAATAAGAAATAGCTAGATTTTAGCATTAATTTAGTCGTGAGTTAAACAACACGTGAATTATTAAAGAGATGCCAAAGGATTGAGTCTTAAGTTTAAAAATGCTTCAAACGCTAAGTATTTGATTCACATTCAAAACCTGTATTCCATTTGCTTAACTAAATCAGAAGCGATGCTATTGTAGAGCACATCAGTTGTCTGTCATGCGCGACATCCCATCCCATCCCATACAACCTTCCCTTATACTGCTTTCAACAAGCACTCCATAATTGGGGACTTTGTGTAACACTTACTTTATTGACAGCATTTAGTTTTTGTTGGAAAAACTTCACAAATTTCTCATAAATCCAAAGAAGCGATACATTGATTGCACAGTTAGTTAGTTATTATTTATCATTCCAAAGGTGTGCTTAACGACGACTATCACGTAGTTCTGTTCAACGACTCACTCTCACACTATCTGTGCAGTTAATAATATACAAATTTTACTAAAATTCGATAAAAAGGAGTTTTTTTTTGTAAACATAATGTAAAGTAATTTTTCAATAGTTAACACATTTATTGATTTTTAACATAAAATAACATTTTTTCAATATCGACACTGTCTGAGACATCCAGTCGGATGCGCCGGACTATTGGTGACGATTCTTGTGCTCAGTGCACAATATGTTCAAGTACATTCTACTATTAATTACAAGTTTAGCTTGATTAAAATTACAAATGATTTGAATAAATTTTTATATTTTAAAAAAGGGTTTATAAAAGACAAATTGTGTCTAATTTAAAGAATTGGATTAATTTACTTGCTTTGTATAAAATGGTCGAATAAATCGGAATTTGTTTCAATTTTATCAAATCCTTTCTCTACTGAACATAAATATGGAATAGAATTATCGGTAAATAGAATATAAGAATTTATTAATTTATATCTTGAAAATTGTGCTCTAATTCTGTAGCCAGAGATTGAAATTAAAATTGTTTTGAGAATAAAATTATTTGTAAACAAATGCCTATAACTGTTAACCTCAATAAAATGAGACAATTAATGGAAACAAATACAATTAAATGAGAAATCTTTCGTCTAAAAGCGCTTTTCGAACCAAATTCTTTCGAGTTATAGTCAAATAGAGTTTTCTGATGCTCTGAAATCAAACAATAAATGATTTAAATTAAAATTTCGATTAGTTTTAAAAATTGAGTTAACCTTTGATATGACAAACGTGAGAACAGCAGAGAATGTGAAGCTTTGGATACAGAGATCAATGACTAAAAACAACATTAATTCGAAACAAATTAAAGTAAACTCTAAGCCATAGAAGAGTATGGCTTCGAATGAGTGTCCGTTATCTGAAATTAAACCAAAAATTAGAAACAATTGAATCAAATAGATGTCAAACAATACCGCTATAAAAGAATCCTTTGTCTCGAATGTCGGCGAACTCGACGTCAAGTATTGACTCGAGAGTCGACTTTTCGCGAACCATATAATCAACGTCTTTGAAGTTGTGTTCTATAAAACCGGTCAAAAACTTATTGATCATCAGATAAGTCGGAATCAGTTTCTCTTTGTCTGCTTTGGATAACTGGGCGCCGAATGAACGCATTCTATCACTAATTTTGCCCAAACCGGACAAATTCGAGCGAACTCTTTGGTAGTGCTCAGAGATGGCTGAGGGCAGAGACATCTCGAACGTCTGATGGTCTGAATTGGGCAAAAGACCTCTTTTCGAACAAAGATCGTTCTCTTCTCGTTCGAGTAATTCATACATTTCTAACATATTTACATCACTTTTGCCATTCGCTGCCAATCCGTGAATATAATAACCGAACCGTTTGTATAGCATTGCAAACAAACTTATCTGAAATTAGGTAAACAATAGGTATTTAATAATTAATTTTTGAAAATTAATTCAATAAATCGTTTATTACATTACAAACGGAACATAAATCAACGAATTGTTGCATTTTATCGTTGACTAGACTTTCGTAAATGAATTTTTTAAAACCAATGTTAAGAATTGCGAGAATTCCGTAAACTAAAGCCCCAATCGCTAGTCTACAGGTTGTGCTCTGAGGCACATATCTCTCCGAATCGTCTCTTACAAGCGTATTGTTCGGGTCGGAGACGGAAAGGTTTGCTAATCCGAACCACTGGTCGACACAAAATCAAGTAATAATTTTAATAAATTATAAATTTATATCCAAAACACTTACGTCTAAAAACAGGATTACAAGTAATATATGAATACTAAAAGTGAGTCGTCTCTGAGCAGTCAATTCCATCCACTCATTGGCCACAAAATTAGTTCTCCAAACGGTTACGTTTGGAAACTCAATGAGTGGTTTGTCTTCACTGGGTTTGGGTGAGGGAGAGATCGCCGAACCAGTAATGCTCTGTCGGTCGGCAACTGATTTATCAACGCTTTCGGTGTCATTCAAAGTGGACGTAGACTTCGGGCGCGTAATCGTCACCATTGAAGTCAAATCTCTCTTTTTAGGTCTTTCCCAGTCTATGAAAAATATGTCGATATTCGCGATAACCAATAGTTTATACAATAAATGAATAGATTTCAGTAAAAATGCAATTATTAGATAAATAACTAATGAGTTCTCCTGAGCGCCGGTTAAAAGCAAAGTATGAATCACTGATTGATTTTTAAACATTAAAAATATATTAATCGCCGAAAATATATTCACAATAAAAAATACGTTCGAAATCATTGCAATCGTATTAATGATGAGTTCAGTGACAGTGAAGAAATCAATCGCAGTTTTTCCGTTCCTCTTAGCCCAACACCAGGTCCTGAATAGTGCCCAAAGAACTGCTGCACAACAGAGAATACTAATTGTGATCGAAAGGTCGCGTTTGCTCTTCCAATCATCCATTGAATACGTGACCGAAAAATTGATTTTAACCTCAGTATTGGTCTCGTAATCACTTAAATAGAGATTTTGGTACAGTATAGTGATTAGGGGCGGGTATATAGACCCGGAGCCGTCCTGTTTGCGAAGTCGAACGTCTATTTCAATGGATTTCGCGATTCGCAAAAATTTTGGCCAAACTTTATTCATATCAACTGTCGAGTCGTCCGAAGATTTTTCAATACCAGTTATCGAATCAATCAAATAGAATCTTCGCGTCAGAACCACTGCATGAAGTTCTTCACTCGTGTCGTAGCCATCGATGCCATAGTTGACGAGTTTGTGATTTCTCTTCAGATTCTTAATCAAAACAGGAATTTGATATAAATTGATTTCATTATTATTAATGTTTTTCAAATATAATTCATAAAAAATATTCTTTTTTTCGTAATTATGCCATAAATCTCTTGTCGTACGAACACAGGATTGTCTGAAATTAGTATTGAAAACAAAAGCACTTTTACTGCTCTTTTCGTTTTCATAGCAGAGTTGTAATTCACTGCTATTTAGATTCGAGTATTCGATAAGTTGTCCATTGATTGCAAATCTCGAAGCAATGAATTCTAGTTTATCGTTAATTTTGAACCGATTCGGGACATCGTTTTGTTGTAATTCGTTCTTATAGTAGCCCTTATAGTAAATCTCTGGAGAATTTGTGATAGAATTCGATAGAATTTTACAAACATTTGATTCGATGTTTATGTCATCCGAATATGAATAATGATATAAAACGCAGAGATTGGCCAACAGTTGACACGCCGTTCGGTTGTACTCATGTTTGCAGTTATAAAATGCAGGTCTAGTTCGACGATAAAAGAAATCCGAAATAAATCGCTTCTCTGTATCCAAGTCTATCATCGAAAGTGAGTTTAAGTTATCTTTTCTCAAAAGCAATTTCTCCGGTAAACACATTCCGTCCTCTTCTAAGTGAGTCTTTTCCGGACAAATGCATTCATCCGAAGCCTTGATATAGCTTTGATGACAGGCCTGGCACGACATGCCATCACTAGAGACAACGAAGTGTTTGTGACATTTCTCGCATTTTAATTCAATTACACTTTCATTCAATTTATCAACGCTTTCGACCAAATGGTGTCGTTTAGGACATCGACACATATCCAGACTTTCATTGTTTAAAGTCTTGGTTTCATTGGTTGTATTCGCCGAACAATACGCGCAATGAAAGCCATTCATTGATTTCGCACCGATTGGACAATCAATGGTATCGTTAATACAATAAAGTCTTCCGTTCGTAGACTTTGCGAAGTCCTGTCGAAAGCCGGTCCGACAGACACATGAAAAGCCATCACTGGATCTGATCTGAAGTTTGTTCTGATGATGAAATTCATTGTAATAAACGAGTGGCGAAACACACGATTCGCAAACCATTTGATTTGTATTAAAGTATTCGCTTTGACTGCAATTGTTGAAATCAATGAATCGTTTTATTGAATTGCATTCAATTGAAGACAATATTGAGATCAGAATTAAAAGTAAATGAACTTTACGTTTGACTAGAATTGCATTCATTGCTAACTATTTAATCGATAGACTAATAAGAATTTGATTTTAGAGCACTTTTAAGTTAAAAATTTAAGGTATTTATTATTTTGTGTTATGTCACTAATTAACAATAATTTAATTAAGATAGTTAGTCTTAAGTCAACTAATATTAATACCTTGATAACTTATAAATTTAAAATTAACATTAATGTAGAAATTTTCTATGTTCTTGGTGCAATTAATAAATCATAAAGCAATTGTGTTTAAATTAAAAATATTTTAATAATCAAATAAATATTAACAACACGCATCTTTATCACTATTCAATACTATCTATATCAGTGCTTAAATTAATTGTAATTAAAATTTGCATTAATTTATATCAAACTTAAAAGTTTTGTTTGTTTTGAATTTCAGAGCAGCTCTTTAAAGACTGTTACCATAGAAACAATTTAAAGGCATAAATGATGTCATCATATGTTTGCACAAATGTATGGTTTGTAAACAAAATTTAAAAACTTTAATTTTAGATTTAAATTAAGTTATAATAATTAAATTAAAAGTTTAATTAATTAATTTAATTCCAACTAATGGCGAGTCTATTGCCAGAAACCGATAGCGAAGACGAGTTACCGAATGGGTATTCAATGCTTTGTTTTGATCTGAATTTGGATTAGTTTTAAAACTTGTTTATTATTATCGATAGTTGGGAACAAAGGCTATCACTCGACGGAAAAGTATATTACGCTAAGTATTGCCGAAACTATTAATTGGATTTGAATTTGAATTTTAAGTAATTGTTAAACCATTTGATAGTCATCAGCAACAGACGACTCAATGGACACATCCATTGACCGGCAAATCGAAGCGAGTGACCGGAAAACTGCCTTTTGGTGACGAGTGATCACTAATGTTATGCCAATTATTGCTTAATTGTGTTATTATTTAATTTTTATTTGAAAGGTTGGGAACGACAGATACTAGAAGACGGAACTATTGTTTATGTTGAGTAAGGATTGGATTAGTGTTGAACTCATTTGTCTGATATCTAATTAGACTTACATATATATCTATATCTGATTCGAAGCCATACAACAAAAAAGACAACATTTACTGATCCGAGACTTGCGTTCGCTGTTGAGGACAGAGAGGGCTCAGACATAGTCCAGAGGTTTGACGGCTCTAGTACTGCAATGCAAGTACTTCACGGACTCGATCTGACCGACAAAGTAGTGGTGATAACCGGTGCCAACTCGGGTATAGGTTTTGAAACCGCAAAATGCTTGGCTTCTAGAGGGGCCAGAATCATACTGGCCTGTAGGGATCTGGACAAGGCTTCAGAGGCTGTTCAGAGCATTGAAAAATCTGTGGTATTGTTAACATTGAAAGAAATTATTTAATTATTTATTTAATTATTTAAATGCTTAGACTCGTCCGAAAGTTCAGGCCTTACAGTGTGATCTTCGGAGTCTTCAAAGTGTTTACGATTTTGTCCAACAATTCTTAGCTCTTGAACTGTAAAAATTGATTATTTAAAAAAAATAATATTTTAGTATATTTTATATGATTTGTCTGTTAGACCGCTTCATATCCTTGTCCTAAACGCTGGAGTTTTTCTTATACCTCACGGTTTGACTGTCGACGGCATTGAGACCACATTCCAAGTCAACCATTTGTCTCATTTCTATTTAACTCAATTACTTCAACAAAAGCTAATTGAATCCTCTCCGGCCCGGGTGGTTGTCCTCTCATCTGAAAGTCATAGGTTTAGTACAATGAGTATCGAAACCCTGAGCGAGGACTGGCTCTCGCCGTCGGCACACAATTTCGTGGCAATGATGGCGTATAACGACTCGAAGTTATGTAATATATTGTTTTCAAATGACTTGAATCGTAGACTTTCATGTTATAATGTAGTGAGCAATGCTGTCCACCCGGGCAACATGATTAGCACAGGAATCTCCAGAAACTGGTGGCTTATGAGGCTTTTATTTGCATTTGTCAGACCGTTCACCAAATCTTTGGTAAGTTTTTGTCGATTCGTTTATTAATAATATTTTTGTTTGAATTGAATAATATTTTTCTTTGTAAACAAAATAATTATTTTTAAATAATTGGCATAAATTGCCAAAAAGTGAGCGACAGTTCTCTATTGATTTCATATAAATAGACTAAAAAATTCATATCAAGTGATAGTTTTCTCAGATTTGAAACATTTCGAAAATATTTGAAACATTTTCAACATATTTTAGTCTCTAAACAGTGCATTAATTTTTGGCTTAAGTTATGATAATTTCTATATGATATTAAATTATATAATATATAGTTATATATACATTAATTTATCGTGTCGAAAGTTAATTAAACTTTAAAACAAAATAAGATATTATTTTAATTACTCGTAATATTCAATATTTACGATCGCTTTTAAAGCTAACGTAAACAATATTTTTTTGTTTCACTTAAAACCAAAACATTTTCGGTTTTTATAGTTTTATACAATTTTCATAAAAAATTGTTTTAATTCTATTAATAGATTTTGTTTTGACTTTCAGACCAGTAAAGGGTTTTAATATTCTACACATATTTCATTAGTTTGTGAGTCGTTATAATCAGTTGTTTGTTGTCTCTGAATGAGTATATTTTGCGAAAATAAATCTTTTCATTTAATGGCAAACAAATTGAGTTAAATTTTATATTTAAATAAGTTTTACTAACATTTAGTGATAAATAAAAATATTTAGATTTAGTTACCGGTAAATGACTGCTTTTCAAAGTAGAAATCATTGATTTCTCGAATTTTATTCATAGTTTTCGCTCTCGTTTTTAAATATATTTTTTAATCACTAAAACTACAGAATTTTGTTTGGATTCGGTTTTGATTTGTTTATTCACTTTTTGAGAGTTTATTCGTTTATTATAGTCTTGGACTCATGCATAACGATAATACAATTAAAGCAATTGAAACTTTCGTTGCAAAAATTCTGCTATTAAAGATGCATGTTAATATTTAAATAAATGTTTTATTTATAAAAGCGCTTAATTTATTATTATTTATATTTAAATATAATTAAAATATTGGCATGCGTATTTGAATGGCAGGTTTAAATGCCCAGTTTCTTTTAAATCTGAATATTTTGCGTGAGTCAATGCTTATTACAATAAACAATATTTTGACAAAAAAATTATTTTTTTAATGTTTCAGTTAAAACATTTTCAATTTAATATGATCAAGCACTTCTGAATAGATTGAGTTTAAGTAATAAAGTTAATTTAGAAACAGACTGTACTGTATATTCATATCTTTTATACAGTACAGTAACTTTCAACGTTAAACATAAGCTTAGAATTGTTACGCATTGCGAATCAATGGAATATAAATTCAAATTATTGTAAGTTTTAGTTTTTAGATCGTTGGTCAAGCATTAATTGATCTTGTGCGATAAATTGGGTTTTAAGGCAAGATTTTTATTAATAAATAAATAAATGTATAATTTAAAATTTAACCAAGTTAATAAAAACAACTATATAGTTGAAATGCTGACTTTTTATGCACTAATAGTGAAGATTTATTTAATTTTAAAGTTTTGCTGATTTCGTTAATTTTTTTTTTGTTTTAATCATTTCAGACACTCTTTAGAATTGATTAATGAATAAAAAGTATTAAATTTTAATATCATTTGGATATCATATATCGTCTCAATGCTAACCATCCATTTGACACATAAGAGATAAAAGGGTTGCACTTAATATGGAATCAAAAGAAAAAATTATTTAAAGAAAACTGAAGTTATATATAATATAAGTATATAATAGAGTACTAAAGATACAGCATATGAATCACGATTCCCAGGCATTAAGTTTTGGCTCAAACACTGTCCCAATTGCTATGAAATTATTAAAAATTTTAAGTCAGAGATAAGTTATGGTATTTTTTAATTGAAAATATTTTCAAAGTTTATCATTTAATTAAATTATTTAATGAATGAATTGATCGAATTTATATCTACTGCTCACAAATCAATTGATTATTTCTATAATTTTAATAATTTTCTATTTAACAATTTATAAATTAATATTGAAACTAATTTAAAGCAAATACTGTACTGTAACAGTATAATTGTATAACCTTTTGCATTATAATGTTGGTCAGGCACAGGGAGCGGCAACAACGGTGTATTGCGCTGCAGCAGCCGAACTGGAAGGCATCGGTGGTCTCTATTTTAATAACTGCTGTCAGTGTTTGCCATCAAAATCGGCCCAAAATAGCGATTTGTCGGCTTCTCTGTGGCTCTTAAGTAAAAAAATTATTGAAAAGGCTATCAAACAATTCAAGTCTCAATAATTGATTGATGGATCGATTGTTAAACTTTGAGCTTAACTTTTATTTGAAACCTTATATTGTATACAATTTTTTGTTTTGTTATATATTTCTCTCAAAACAAAGAAATTTTTATATAAAATAAATAAAAAAAACTTTTTGTATCGGTATTTAAGCCGTGATTTCAAGTTTTACAACACATATAATATGGTATAACTGTGCAGTTATAGTGGAGCGCAGTTGGCCTATGGGTTCGCTTTCAAATGTGATTTATAGTCTAAGTTCGACCCAAACTCGTGTCAAACCCTACGACTGAAGTCAATATATCTTTTTTTGTTCGGTAAACAGCTTTTCTTCCACCAAAACAAAGATTACCTCAAATTCTATAAAATACTTCTCTTTTAAACTATTTTCCGATTCTATTATTTCTCACACATATGTTGAACATTAAAAGTCTGCCTAAAAGTTATCAACTTTTTTGCTAACCGTTTGTCGGTTCTCGAACTCAAGAGTTTCAAAATCTTTTATCATAAATAACTTTTTGAGTCAAAAGAAATTTATTTATTAAATATGATTTGATCTTTTGTACAGTATATTAAAATTTATGTGGTTTTGACTCCCATTTACGACTAGTCTGTTCGGCTAACTGTCTCTCCAGAGTTCGAATGTGAATCTACTGTCAAATCTTGACTAACATATGTCTCATAAATCATGATTTCTAACATTTGTTGAGAAATTAAATCTATTTCTCAATATATTCTCACATTTAAGTACAAATATATCAAACTTTACTTCATTTTTAAATAATTAGTGTAATTAAACATTTAATGTTCGCTTAAACGAAGAAAAATTAAGTTTTAGAAGACCTAATGAGACACAAATTTATGAATCAGTCTTTTATAGCGAAATAATTACCAATTTTTTCGTGAATTGAGTTTTGCTCTTCGGAGGAAACCTGAGAAGAAGAGATCATTTAGTCGACGACCCATTCATTCATTTATAAGACTTATTTAGAGCACTAATGCCCTAACAATCGAACGACAAATCTGTCAAATGAAGTGAAAAGCGTACAAAAAATAGCAAATTTTAACAGTTTTGAGCACTTGTTTTAATTGAGAAAATGTGTAAAAAACAACATTTAATAAATAGTCGAGACTTTTAATTGTCGACAAAACAGGACTAATTAAAACTAAACTAATTTGTATTTGTTTTTGTCTATCTGAATTTGTATTGCATCTGCATTCTTATAATTGTTTTAATTGAATTTAGTGTAATTTTATTATACAATTAATTAAATAAATTTCGATTCAATTTCATATTTCTTAATTTCATTTTAATATTAAATTCAATATTAAATAAGTTATTTATTTATTGTTTCGATGCGAACGATGTTTTCGATGTAAGTTATTAATAGTTTTATATCATTAGTCCCGTAATAGGCCTCTATTTCAGGCCTTTCCTCATTGTATGAACTGTTGTTTTGAGCGCTAATGTAGTTTCGCACCAATATCTTGGACGGCGTACGAGACTCTCGAGAGCTTATGGTTTAGATTAGCACTGGTAGTAGAGTGTATAGCGTATAGTATAGTATAGGGGCTTTATTAGGCCTTAACTTAGTATCTCTTGCTTTCGCTAATTAAAATCAAGCGTTCGATCCATTCGATCCCTTAATATAAATGAAGAGAACGGGAGAGCGGGTGAGGAACAGATCATTAACATTAGTTTAAGACAAACTGATTACTCGATCCACACTTTCAACAATCAGTTAGTATGGGAGAGGAAAAGAGCAGAAGTAGTGAATCTGTTTTAATTGATTTGTAGCTCAAGACACATACTCTATCTACTGGTTTCCACTCCAGCGCTCCATTAATCGCTCAATAAAAAAGAGGAGCACTGGTAGTAACAAATGACTGGTTGTGTTCTACAGCCAACACCAGCACAACTGTACTAATTGTGCACTAATTTCATATTAACACTAATGTAAATCTCATTTGTCTGAGAAAAAAATGAAGATTACTCTCTGCCCTCTCTCCCAGTCCCTACTCTTTGTTCGGATTCGATGTCTCACTATTTAGATAGACTCGGATTGAGAGCCAATTAAATGGCAGACAAGTAGTAAAGTAGTGAAGTAGTGAAGAGCAGAACTACAGTAGATCTACAGTTAATTCATTTGTAAATACGATGCGCTCATCACTGGCAGTCCAACTGAATAATGCAGTTGAGCCGCATTCACGAGTTCTCCATCGCCTCTCTCTTACTCTCTCCTAATCTATGTGTCTCTGTTAGAGATAATAGTTTGTCCGCAAATACGATGTGTTTTGTGTTTCCTCTTCTGTTCTCCTTTCGATTGTCTGCAAACAGAAACCGGCCTCTAATCCAATTGCGATATTGGGAGCACAGGGAGCACAGGGAGAATAAGAATAGTTTAACAGCAATACATATACAGTAACAGTACTCTGCAATGCACTAAAATTGTTGTATACATTAGATCCAGTGCTACAATAGTTGGTATTCTTCCAACTTATAGAGCCTCAAGTTATGATACACCGATATATACAACAATTGAGACAATCCATCCAATTATTTCGACTCTATTCCGAAAACTCTTTCGATGTCTAGATGTCTAGTTAACAGTTAACTGATTTTATTATTTTAAATACAAGTCCAGTATTAGCACCGGTAGAAGTTCATCACTACGCCTTGGGTTCTAAACGGTGAACATATAGAAAAAGAACTACTTTTTTAACGCAATTGTTTTGAAAAAAGCATAAATTAGGCGCTTAGGCACTGCTGGAACTCATATGTTATTAGTTATAGCTCTGATATAAATACCAATAATGTTGTCTTGACTTATGCCGTTCAATGAATCGATTGAATAAATTTCAATTTCATATTAAGCTTCAGATTTTAACCTATGGTTTGTTCGGCACTTATATAGCTTTTTATTTCGTATGCTTTTACTGTAAGTCTTTAGGCTTTGGGTTTAGCCTTTCCTACAATTGTTAAATGAGTTTTCTTAACAATTTGAATGCTTTAAATTTCAGATATTTTCACTAAAAAACTAAAAACATATATTTATAGTTATATAACAATTGATACTTTCATATAGTTATAACTGAATACAATCATGAATTCCGATAATCGGTTATAAAAAGTACAAATTTTAGACTTATTTTCCGATAAAAATAATTTGATTTTTATTATGTTTTTCTATTTTAACTATATTTATATTAAATTTATATTATTCTTCTGTTAAGAATGTATTTGGAAATCAAAATCTAAATATTATTTATTTAGTTTCAGAGCTTTTGATTTTTCCCAGAAAAACATTTCCCAACAAATTACAGCACAAACTGTAAGTAAGGCTCGAATTAATGTATTTTATATTTAGCAGCACTTCAAAAGTGATACTTTAAAATATAAATATCAATAAATAGTTAAATTGTATATTTGGCACACAGTTTGATAGCAGACAAATCCCTTGACATATGTGTCAAATCATTCATATTCACTGATTTGGTTATTCTGATAAACATTTTATTTCATATATATAAATACGGTATATAACTATCGAATTACCGAAGCTTTCAATTCTGTAATAAATATTTATATAGACTTTTTATATTTGTTTTTTTATTCAGAAGTGTCGGTCTTTTTAACTCCAGACTCAAAGTCAGTCAATTTTATGCCCCTCTCGTGTGTTAAAAGATGAAACGCCTAATAATTGTAGACATTAAACAATTTTGGTTTTAAATAAACTTTTTTTTTCAAAGTCTCGTCACAAACATATCAGACGAATAAAAAAGAAAAGAAAAAATTCTCATATTTTCTTAAACCTACAATCAATACCACTCTTTAGTGGACTTTTCCGCTACTTTTAAGTTTGTTTTAGACGTAAATCGAGAATAAAATCTCAGTCAGAAAATCAAATATTTTTTGTTGATTCTCTCCTTTATCTTTTAGCTTTGACTCACTTGTTGGTTATTTTATAGTTTAAATTCACACAAAAAAACTTTCCGTATATTTACATTTGTCGCGAAACAGATTTTCTCATCTCTTCATCGATCAAATTGAGAGCTATTATTGATTCGTAAGTAATGGCAGCGAATGTCAAATGCAAATGAGACGATGAAAGGGATGAATGGGATGACAGTCTGTTTGTTTGACTACAAATAATCAATCAATCGATACTTGAATTGATAGTTATTGGACAGAAGGCTATGCTATGGAGACAATAATTTGACTCTTTCTACGATTAATCAAAATATATGTATGTATTGCAGCGAATAATAAATACGAGATATATATTAATATATATAATACTTAAGTTGAGAAGAGTTGGAGATAGAAAAAAACAAATCTGTAATTCTCTAAACGTTTCGATTGTTTTATTAATCAGATCGAGAATACATTGATTCAAGGAATAGAGTCCACTGTTTATTATGTTAAAAAAGTAGTTGAGTTAAGTGAAAGTGTCAGAACAACATCAACACATAGATCGTGTTGTTAATGATGGACACGCTTTCAGCCATTAAGTAGTGCTCGAGTTTGACAATAATGTATGAAATAAGACACTCAAACACTTAACGATTTGTTCTCTTAATTCTATTATATGGTTATGTTATGTTGCATAGCATAGCATACTCTCTCTCTCTCTCCTGCTCTCTGCTCTCTCTTCCCCCCCTCTCTCTCTCTCTCTCTTGTTCTCCCTTTCTCTATCTCTTCCCCCCTCTCTCTCTCTTTCTCTCTCTTTCCCCTCTCTCTCCCCTCTCCTCTCCTGCTCTCGCATATAATCACACTTATAGTGTCGGGTCATTCAGTCTCGGATTGGAGTTAAACTAATTATGAAAAATAGTTAAATACTTACAATATATGTTAAATTAATTTTCTTTTCTTGTCTTAGTTTTTTAGGTTCAGTTTTTTCTTTGTTTTATTCACTTATTTTATACAAAAAATCTAAAAATAAATTAACTTAAATTTTGGAATAAATTAACTTAAAGTTTGGAACAAATTATTGTCATATTTTTAATTTTATTTGACATAAATTTTAAGATATTTAGAAATAATAAGAAAAGATCTGAAGATAAGGGCAGATAAGAGTGGGAGAGATAGAGATTGAGAAAGATAGAGAGGGAGGATGAGCAAGGAGATAGAGAGATAAATAAAGAAATAGAGAGAGAGAGAGAGAGCAGGAGAGAGAGAGCAGGAGAGAGAGAGCAGGAGAGAGAGAGAGAGAGCAGGA